>CAIGRB010098784.1:105189-155493 GCA_903798255.1 Fraxinus quadrangulata
TATATGTTAACACAATCAATTTCCTCTAAAGTTCAACAATGTTATTTTCAAACATGTTTCCAATCATAATAACAAAATCATCAAAAAGAAATTTCATAAATGTTAATTATTTACGTTACAAGGTTTAAACTAAACATAATCATGAAATCCAAATAAAAGTGAGAGAGACAATGAACTATGATGATTAGAATTTATAAGTGAGAGATTATTTAGCTGAAAATTGATAATTACGGTCGTTACTTTTATAATCTATGCAAGAAGAATACTAAAAAAATCATAAAATAACAAAATTGGGGAACTAATTAAACAAAGAGTCCAAAACATTTTTTAAAAACCTGTAATTTTGTTTGTGTATTAGGAAGATTTTTTCGATCTTTTTTTTCCAGAGTTTTCAGTTTTGAAGTAGCCTCGATCTTTTTCAAGAGTTTAGAAGAATGAATGAATTTTGTTTGTGTATTTGTGGAATATTTCCTATTTTTTCCTTTCAATTTTCCTTTGATTTTTTCAATTTTGAGGCTTATTTTTGTGGATTGTCGCAATTTTAGGTTTGAGCGTATATTTTACTTTCAAATATAACTAATTACCATTTAATCCAAATTTATCATTTTTTTTTTTCAAAACTGCCCCCAAAATATTGGACTTTTGTGTAAGTACCCCTTATTGTAATACACGTACACGTGAGCCTAATTTTATTAGTTTAACTTTGGCTCGTTATAAAAATAGACATAATTAATATTTAAGCATAGTCAGTTACATGAAAGTCCATCAGATAAAATGATAGTCCACATCTTTTTATTTATTTTTCCTTTTGGGTTTAAGTCCAAGTTATTAAAATTTTATTTAATTTTAAAGTTAAATGAGATAATATTTTAATTTTATCTCTTTTACTTAAATTGAAATCTTAAAATGGTTGAGATAATATTTTGATTTTATCTTTATCTTAATAAATTTTAAAGAATTTTTGAGATAATGTTATCTTTTATTTTAAATTCATTATCTTATCCTGTTAATAGAAATATGGTTGAGATAATGATAAAATTTTATTATTCTTAAAAATCAAAGTTGTTTTGAATTAAAACTCTCAAAGCATAGTTGTGCCCATAAATAAGTATTATATGTTATATTTTCAAGTATATTCATTTCTCTTTGAAATATACACAAACACAAATATATTATGTTTAGGGTTTTGCTACATGTACATCGGTGCTTAAATCCTGGTGTAGGTAATGTTAAGGTGACATTTTATCATTGGCTAGTGGAAAAATCTATTAGTATAATTCTTATATTTATTCACTAGCATGTGAGTCAAGGGTTGAAGTCTCAAATACATTTCAATAATTTTCTTATTACTTTTACAAGATACAAGTTTATAAGTGCTTATGGGATTATGTGCATACTTTTTGGAACATTGATTATGGGTTCATGTTCTAAGTTTGGACCGTAATATAATAGCTTTATGCATTAAAATTTTACACCACCTAAGTTTGATATAAATTTTCGTGTCTTCTATGTGTGTATGAAGTTCTTTAAATTTTGTACAATATTCATAAACGTAGTTATATCTTTGCTGAAATTTTCTCTCACCTCTGTTAGCGATAATGATAAACTAATTAAAGACTGATCACTGGTTACATTTGTTGCATAGAAATAGTACTTGTGAATTAACTATTATTTAGGTTATATATGATGAACTAAATAACAAAGTCGATATGTCCGAGTGGTTAAGGAGACAGACTTGAAATCTGTTGGGCTTCGCCCGCGCAGGTTCGAACCCTGCTGTCGACGTATGTTTTTTCTGTTTTGAACTTTTGAAAATAATTGCAACGACAGTCCCTCATTTTTGAGATAAGTGAAAAAAAAAATCCCCATTTTGAAACGTTTATCCTGACTTTATTTTTCTGAAGATGTGGCACAAGATTAACTCGACATGAAGTCACCCAACTTATGTATTTATTTCATGTTGGTCACTAAATGACATTTTTCTGAAGACGTGGCACAAGATTAACATTCCATTCGTTACTTTTCAATGAGGCCCGAAATCTTTTGATATTGGTGATGAATTTGACCTGATCCTGAACCTTTAGAAAACATGGAAATTACACACATCACAACATTTTATAGTGAGTAAAAATGATAACCACAAAATATATTCCCTCTTATCAATAATCAAAGAAAAAAGCTACAATCACTCCACCAAATGTGACTTACCAAACAATACACATAACCCCCCACCCCAAATCATGCCCAAAAATCCCTAACCTTCATCCCCTCCATTACACCAAAGATCAAGAAACAAGCGTGATGCAGAACACATATAATACTCATGCAATGAAATCTAGCGTCCCAGGTTATATTAACAAAATTATGCATAAATGTCGAATTTGAAATCCTATATTGATCAGAAATTTTACAAGAATACATATTTTACCAAAATGCAAAAATATGAGCAATTGGTAGTTAACGAATAAACATTGTAGATTAGTAGAATTGTAATTTTCTTACCCAAAATCCACATTTCGGGTAAATATCATATTGAAGTACAATGATATAACACATTGCAAAACCAAAATGGAAAAAAAAAATGTACAAATTTTAATAAGGACTGAATGATAAGTTGGACGTCCTGGTGTAACAATCATGAAATTCAACATTTAAAAATGGGATAAACTATTAACCACAACGTATAACAGAAGGTTGCTGGCGGCCGTAAATTCTGGATATTATTCTTTGACACATGCAATATTGTATTAATTTATGATATTGTTACTTTATTTAAAGAAGTAAATTGTGGATCGTAATATTTTATGCCTAGAGATAGAAAGACTTCGTTTTGCTGCTAATTCCCCAGTTAATTGTAACAATCATGCTACGTGTATAAAATAGGTTAACAAAGTTGGTGTACAAAATACATGTTAATAACATTTAGGTCAATGATTTTAAAGACAGATTTTTAAATCAAAGGAAATCAGGACTAGTTTTATTCTTAATAAGAAGTGACATCACTGTGTTCTTAAGAAAATACACTTTTCACAATATGTGCGTATTATTCTCCATATCAAGAAGAATAGTATGACTTCTGCACAAAGGATGACACGATACACTACACACAACTAAAAAGGTCCATTTATCTTTTCAAAATTTACTTGGTTATACGGACATTAGTCTGTTTCTGAATTGAATTTTTAGGTGAGGCGGAAGTGAACTGTCTGCATGCTTTCAAACATACATTATAGTTTATTGGAGTGCCAAATTTGATATCACCCTTAAATACACGTATAAGAAGAGGGTGCTCAAAGTTCTTATAAACCCACAAAGCGTAATTTCACGAGATGTGGAATACAATTAGATTCTTATAATTTATTTATTTTTCCCTAAAATATGAAAAACAAGCACGTAACCATTTTTAAGCTTCTTTTCTTCCGTCCATTGCTTCTCATTAATGCAAACATTCACAAAAGATATATCCTATTCATGAAATATCTGTATACAACCGTGAAAAAATTAAAATAAAAAAAGGCAAATTATAATATACAAATCTATCTTATTCAAAAAAATTACAGAAGCAACCCAAGGTTAAAATTACCAGAAATTGTGACTAGTTCTAGTAACTGTAATCATTTTCCATATGGGAAATGTCAAGGTAAGAGAAAGATGTCGCATCAGACTCCGCATTTTCAAGTTCAGCCTGCAAATTAATACCGGATTCACAAAGTTTTTCCAACAAAAACAGATTCATAAAGCACAAATTCGACGCAAGAAGAAATAAACGAATAAAAACAAAATAAGGACACCTCGAGTACATGGCAATGTATGCCTGTAAGTCACAACAGGAGACTATTATGTTTGGGATGTTCTGTGTGTACATGATGGACACTATAATGGTGTTCATAATGTTCACATAGCAGCCCTCCAATCTGTCGCGTCAGGTGACCGCCCAATAGGGGGCCGCCATGTGTACATTATGAATACCATTAGCATTTTTCATTATGTTTAATTTATAGATAATAGACCTGAATAAATTAGGATTGAACATGGTCTGATTCGATTCTCTTAACTAGGGCTGAAATCGAACCTAAATTTTCGAGTATTTAGTAAGTGAAACTGTCGGACCCAAACTTAATTATGGAACCGAACGGATTCGATTCAATTCGGTTCAGTTCCCAGGTTCCATACCATAATTAAATTTTTTAATATTTACAATAACATTACATTAATTTAGTTAATAATATAATCTTAACTCTTACAAAATAACATATTCCAATTTAAATTATACAAATAACAAGTTGTCTAATAAGATTCATTTACCAATGTATGCAAGTTACCAAAAAGTGAATAATAAAATATCAACGATTTCATATCATTGATTTGCTTTAAGTCTTCAAATCTAGAAATATCATATATTGCATTTGGGCTAAATTAATTAGTTGGCAAATGAAATAGAAAAATTATATTTTTGGGCTTAATTATTAATTGGCAAATTTATTTAGAAAAAAATTAAAATAATTTTTGTGATCAGGTCAACATGGAGTATGGTATTTCGTATTTGTTTCAAGTTGCCTTAATATTTCATAAAGAATTTTTAAGTGACCACTCAGACATCATATTACCATCGTAATTTTTTATAGTATAAATCTGCTCCGGCAATTGGGCCTACATCTTGAGGGTGAATCACTATAAGTGCGTATTTTATATTTTGTTTTGCTTAATATTGCCCACGGAATTGGGATTAGGGCTCAATCCCTAACATAAACGAAAGGAAGACTAAATATATAAGACTGCTTTGTTTTATTTGAAGAATGCATTATGCTTGCTTCTAAACTTAAAATGTACGCGAAAATTAGTCATATCCTTGGAGCATATAATAAGCATGCTATTGAATATCAATGAAGTAAAAAGAAATCTTCCAGACTAATAATAATAATATCCAATGTCAATAATAAGAAATGAACTTGAGTTACCTTAGCTTGACGATACTTTTCAAGAATACGACGATATTGCTGACGAGCCTCTGGATATTCAACCATAGACAGCACCCTAGAGACAGACTCATCAATAGCGGCATCCACTTTTTGCTTGCGGAACACCTTAAGGATGTCTTCATCCTCGCTTTCATCAATAGATTCCAAGTCCTGCCGAAATCCACGCAGACCAACTCCTCGCCTGCGCCACCTTAGTACTACCTTCTCCAATACACCAACTGCCCAGCAAACCTTATAACTCTTCCTAACCTGATAGCCTCTCACGTGAGCCTGCATCAACAAGAACTGAATAAGAGCCTCATCATACGTCCTTACTGAACTTATAGCATGTTTGCTATAGAGGAATGGATAGCACTAGATAGTATTAAAAAGGAATAAGAAGCTAAAATCTGGTCATTATATTGTCTAGTCTTGTCCGGTAGTACATCCAAACACACACAAGAGTTCTAGTATATTCACTCAGGCTAATGATGCAAGTTCAAATAGACATGGTTTGAAGTTGATTCTTCCGTTATATCAGTGAAAGTTGTAAGAGTTACACGTAGGGTTTGATGAACTTGAAGACTCATGTTACACTGTTGTTTATCTAGCAGATTCATAATTTTGAGACCTACATTAGCCATGTGATCATTTTTTTCTTTTATCCAACTTACATTTATGTGCTCAATTTCAGGCATACCATCCCAGGAAGGACTTTATTTTCTTATCCTTTACATTACAAAAGTGCAAACCCTTTCTTTTTCGTTGAAAACTGCCTATCCTCTACCAACGAGTCAAAGCATTAATGGTTTTCTATTACATTCAAATAACAGTGCGATGTGGTTGGAAAAGATTTTTCTCATCGGACCTTTTTGGAAGATGTGGCAATGGATTGAACGGACGGATCCAAAGAATTGAAGCTTACTCAACAATCATTGTGAATTTGAGTTCTAATAGTAAGTTCGTAAAGCTAAAAAACTCAAAACCTTCATGCTAGAATATCCTTTTACTTGAAAGAAATGACACACCTGTATTTTTACTACTTTCTGGCGGAAGGAAAGGAAGTCCTTCCGACCTTTCCAGCTTCGATATTTTTTCTGAATAGACAAAGCAGCGTAGTTGTAGTCACGTGCATTGCGGAATGCCAATTTTGATGGAGCTGAGATCCCTGGAATGCCATTCGACAATATACTATACTCATCACCATCAATAGCAACTGTAGCTTCTGTTTGTAGCCTCTTTCGGAATGAATGTGCACGAAACGCAGATTGTATACGTGCAGCAGCCTGAGCCGCATTCCGAACTGCAGCTAAGGTATCCTTAAGAGAATCCCGATCCTCATCTGTATAGGAACTTGTCTTAGATATACTATTTACTGTTCTTTCTGCTTCCACAGCAGCAGATCCTTTAGATAGCTGACTTTCTTCCAGTGTGAGGGATGAAAGATGACTAGTTAGTGCCATTTCTGAAAGATAACCCGCGAGTCCCCTGTGTCCACTGGTAGCAGCAATAGATGCTGGGGTTTTACCAGTTGGATCCTGTGAATTTGGATCCGTAACTGCTCCAGCTGATGCACCAGATGCTATGAGGGCGGCAACCATTTTTTCCCTGTAACATATATACTTCAAAATAAATTATACTTCCATGCACCAATTTGCAATATTAGAGCAGCATATCATTTTTCATGACTTCTATTCACCAAATAGAGCAGATATGAATGTTTAAAAAAAAAAAGGGTTTTGCCCTGTGGCCATTTCTGATGTTTCACTGAGTGATTGAATCAGATCATAATATTATCCTAGCATTCATGAAGCTAAAGGGCAAGTCTCCTCTCCTATAAGCAACATACAAAACAATATTGTAGATCGACATATCTGCTAATTTCTAGAAGTTTCTCGTACATCCATTGTAATCGAGTGTCAACTGTCAAATAAGTTAGCTTTCTGTCTAATGGCAAAAAGTAGGAAAAAAACTCCGCTAAAGATAGATTCCCCTTGAACCAGAAAAATACGAAGTTGTCAACTTCATTTTTTAGTTTCTTTTGGATCTATCGGGATCTTCGTTGGGCATCTCTTGGACCGCATCTGCTTACAAATATATTTCCTTCTCTCATGTTTCCTTAATCGCAGAGTAATTATTGGATTCAGTAGTTATTAAGATTCATTTCGATAAGCATATGATTAATGAGTAATGCTATCTTTCATTAATATAGATGCATCACCAGTTAGAAGGAAATGGGTTTCATGCTTCATCAATTAATGCATTAAAGTGCATCACAACTCCATTGGACACTGAATTAGGGATCAATTGCCACCTAACTGGTGATGCATCTCTACTAATGATAAATAACATTATTCTAAGCATATATGCCAGTAGGCTTTGAAGATTTAAGGAGCATTAAGTACTAAATCTCAACAGATTATGCTTCAAAAACATATATAATGCTCATTGAGCTAACATCCAATCCTTATCATCCAAACTGTACCATAAAAGGACAAAAAAATTAATGACATTTTGCACTCAAAGTTGTTGTACGAAGTCATGAAAAGTCCAAAGAAGATTAAGATAAAAAGAGGCATACCTCCCAAATCGTGCAGCCCAATGAAGTGCAGTCCAACCATTGATATCACGGAAATTTACGCTGACTCCAGAATTGAGAATCGGTTGCAATGCCCACTCAAAGCCCAATCCAGCAATGATGTGTATCAACCCTTGTTCTTTTTTAGGTGAAGAACATGTCAGCTGGTTATTCTTTTGTAATCTAGAAGAAAGCCACAGTTCCAACTTGTCTTTCAAAAGTTCTTGCATAATCCACTCCATGGTGCTTAATGATGTTAAAGTGCCAACCAAAATAGCATCAATGATTTGGCTCCACGAGTCTTCAGACATTTTGGATTTGCCCAACAAATCACTTCTTGATTCAGAACCATCTTCTTTTTTCTCCGGCGGATCAGACAGAAGCATCTGTACTAATCGCACAAGCAACAAGAGTTCTTCTGGACTCTTACTAACCTCTTTTTCCAGGATATTATTGCCTGTGGAAACACAAGGTTTAACACGGTATTCAAACTCCCAAAGTTCACTGCAGGACTCTCTATTTCCAGACGTAATACAAAGCGTGACTTTTCCCGGCAACTGGGCAGGAGCATGGCAGCAAATGACACCTTCTTGAATAATCTGAACAGGCACTTCAATGTCACCAAACATACAAGCCCATGTAGACTCTGATGGTCTGCTGTGGAAAGTACCAATGATGATAACCTGCAAAAGAGAGTTTAATTTTTTATGCTAACTTTGAATACCAATGGTAAAACGATAAACTCTAAACACAAAGTTGAATTGCAACTATTGTAGATGTCATATTGGTTACAGAAAGGGATCTCCTTTTCTGGTCAATTCCTCCATCTTCGAGTTAATCAATAAACTTTTCCATCTTCTATGTGAGAAACTGTTCTACAGATTTCAAACATGTCCGTGAGTTAAAGTTGGAAAAGAGTTGTGATGGACTGAATATAAAACTATCTGGAGGAAAATTCATACTAAGGAGCATGAGCTATTGTTTTAGATACAAATCACACAACAAACTATTAAGTGATAAGTAAATCATCCTATACATAGTTAAAAAAAGATACAAATCACACAACAAACTGTTAAAGTGATAAGTAAATCACCCTATACATAGTTATAAACACCGGATCTGACCGGACCGGCCGGTCCAGTTGCATTACTTGGTCAAATTAACAAAAGAACAGGTCAAGAACTGGTTGAACATTGAATAACAGTCCGGTTCAGACGGGTTTTAAAGGAAACCGGAACCGGTTCAACGTTCAATGATTGAACCGGTTTTTTAATAAAGTGAAGTGTAAAATTTTATTTATAACTTGTAACAGCAAGGACTCGAACTTGAGTTTCCATCATGAAAATTTACTTCCTAGACCATTTTGGAAACTAGGGAACTTTGTAATATAATGGGAGCAAAATATATATATTTAGATTTAGCAAAATGTTTTCTTTTTATTGTAAAATATATTTTAATAAAAAATACAGTTTAACAATGACCCACCGGTTGAACTACCGACCCACAGGTTAAACCACCGACTTGATGACCCGATGATTTTTCCGGGTTGGGTCTAATAACTATGACCCTATATCATACTCGAGCCAAAAAAAATAGTAAAAAGATCATAATTGACTCAGTCGAACAGCAATGTGACTATTAGTACTCATTTCTCTTGGTAAAGAACAGCCAATAAATTGAATGATTAGGCCTTCAGCAAATAGACAAATTTAAGACGAACCTTTACAAGCATTTTTCTAATCAAAACTTGAGATTAAATATCTTATGTTACAAAACATATTGAAAATACTATTATGCAAGTACATGTGCACTGGCTTCTAAAGAGTTTTAACATAGGTGAACATGACTTGTGAAATAGCTTTAACTTGTTTTATGGAGAGTATACCTTTGCAGCCTCATAGGCATAACACCACTGTGGAGATATCTCCCGGATTGTGAACATCTGCTTCAAAATCAAATTTTCATGAAGAGAAATTCTGGTCTGCCCTTGCTCAAATACGGTTTGATAGCAGTCCTGATTGGTTTCAGAAGTATTCATCATGGAAGAGTATGCAGGATATCTGATAGACTCGTGTTCCTGGGGAATCATCACGGGATCTGGCAAGTTACGAGGGTTGTCAGATTGCCTTTCAAACTCACAGGACTCAAAAAGTTCTAAATTCTTGAAAAGATCTTACACTTTTGGGCATCTTGTCCATCAAAGTTCGGCCTATTGTAAATTTCTTGGTTCGTTGCTGGCTCATTTGGTGATGAATTGAGCTGCACACCCTGTTAAGTTGAATACGGTATCATAGCAGAGGAATTAAGGTTTCCAGTTATTTAGACCGAAAATATTTGATGCCAAAAAATGTATTCCATGCAAAAGTTTTCACATCAAAAGATTCTTTTTTTACGTTGTTTCTTAATAACCCCCAACATTTGGTGTGGTATAACACTGTAGGTCTCATTTATAAAATTCATTTTTTGATCTTTCAAGAATTCTTCACTTAGACAAGATGCCAGGTGGACTTGTCTGCTCAATCCGACCAGCCCTAGAAGCTAGACCAATCAATAACATCAAATTTAGTGCTTGCTTGTTTCCCATTTTTTGTTTCTAAGTAGAAGAAATTGGACCGTTGTTTTTCCACAAACACTTTTTTTTATTGCATATATGTGACGTTTACACGACATTTCACTGTAGAATTTATTGTTTTCCTCTTCACTTTCCCTACCTTGCCCTTATCTCTAGGAACGCTACTTTTCACTACTATCCTAACTATTGGACAAAAGAGTGGGCATAAAAGGAATTACAAAAATAACAATTGCAGGTATTCAAACCAATGACGTAAATGGTGGGACCCATGATGTGATGCAAAAATGAATTCTACAATTTCAAAATGGGAAACAAACAAAGGCTTAATATTGCCTACCACATGAATAAGCAAAATTATTGAGATTGTTCTTTCTTTAGGTAACTGCCAACATTTACAAACTCCATCCTACCTTGACTGAAATTCACTCCTTTTATAAATTGTGTAGGAGAAAAACAATTGAGAATTTAGATTTGACTCCGTCAAAAGGAGGAATCTAGATAGGAACCTTTTTTTGTAATAAATCATATTTCTATTTCAACAGATTGAATTATTAAGCAATCAAAAATGATAAAAAGGAGGGTATTCTCATGCTACAAGGAAAGAAAGAAACATTTTGCCCCATCAAATATTTTCATAACAACGGAATTAATAGCATAAAAAGGATGAAACAGTTAGAAGTAAAATTATGTAGGGAGAATATTATCAAGCATAGCACAAAATGATAACTCAAGAATACTCTCACATTTTCATTGAAGTGGGCATCATATGCTTGTAATTTGACATCTGGAAAATTCTTAAAGCTACCATATATTTCTTTCCAATTGTCTACTTCAACGCCTGAGAGTGATTGATGATGCTCAACATTGTCACCTGCAAAGTCATACCCCCATTAGGAGTTCTTTCCACTTCTGACACCATTGTCATTGATAATCGTGTCAAGAACTCCACTTTAATTAAATAAATAGGAGATAACTAATATATACCTGAAAATGGTTGCAAAAGAAGACTGTCTGAAGCATCTAGCCTCTGAGCAGACAAATCATAATCATCTAGAATGTTTCCTAAATAATTTGAATCATCGTTCTCAATGTACAACGTATTGATCTCTTCCGCCACATCATCATTTAAACTTAAATGCTGCTTGATTCTTTGCAATGCGTGACCTAAATCATGATCTGATGAGCTATTAATCTCCTCTATCCTCTCTGTAATGTCCGACTGATATATTCCACGACTCTCGACTCCTTGAGAACTCATTTCAACAGAGCCAAGACTTGATGTATTTTGATTTGGTTCATAAGATTCGTTAATGACAACAGAAGAGCCTTGCTTCTGAGTTGTAAAAGAGTAGGGACTTGGACTGGAGATTGAAGAAGATAATGGTGAGAACTGCGATGTCAATATAGCATTCTGCCTTCCCTGTAATTTACAAATAAATTGGATGTCTTATTGCAGGTCTTGTGTTTGTCTATCTATGAGTTTACTTGTTACTATAGCCACACAAGTGGAATGTAAACATTGTTTACATGTCTGAATAATATCACCAGGAACTAGGTGGAATCATACACGACGTGCAAAATTTGACTTTGTACAGCTGTGCCTACTTAATCCAGCAGTACTCAAGGCAGAAATCCAGATACCCCTAGTGGTACACAGTTTTAATGCAAAAATTAGCAATTTCTGATGCATCAGAAGGAAACTTATCAGAATATCCAATTTCTATTGGTAACTGTGAGGCAAGACAATGCAAGATCTAAGATATAGCCATTCAGTTCTACTAAGTATACAAATGAAATTAGAAGATGTAGCAAGATTAATATGAAAATAAATGCACAAGAGAAGTTAAAGTGAGTGTCTTGTGGATGGTTGGAGGTTATGGTAAAAAAGTATAGAAACACATAATTACTTGATGTGCTCTGTCCACAATTAGGTTAAAGAAGGCTCACCTCCTCAATGTCTCTGTAGTGAACGAGAACAATGTGCTCATAAGCCCTGTTAACCCAAGAAAAGAAAAAAGAACAGACAAAACGAAAGCATTGTATGATTTAGAAAGGAAAATAGTCTTAGCCAATTCCACAGCCTACTTTATCTTAAAAATAACAGGGAATGTAAATTGTAGCAAGCTATACAGCGGCACATGCATTGGATAACCTTTTCCATCTTTAGTACTAAAAAATGATATTGGCATTATGGAAACTTCTCTAAATCTTACAACTGTTACATTAGTCTAAATTGCTGTTATGGCCAAATAGCGATAACTGTGTAAAAGGTGATATCAAATAAATATGTAAAACTCACAGGTCCAACATCCAGTAGCTGCGTCTCTGAAAGTTAGGATTCTGCTCTCCATGCGCATAGTAACAATTTATTGCTTCAGCATTCCCAACCTAGCCATAAGAAAAATTCCATGCAATGAATATATATCAACTAGCATACTCCATCTAAGCTGCAAAGTACTTTTAAATGAGGTCTCATATATAAAATTCTCCAACTGATATAGTGATATATCATGTCCCCCTGTGACATTTCGAATAGCTGTCCTTAGAGTAGCATTTAAACTTTCAAAGGACATGAGATGACTTCTCTTAGTCATTCGCATAATATCTAAACTTCCAATGCAACTTTCATAGCTATGCTGACAATTGATGGTAATTCTAAACATTAACAGCTTACAAAATTTATGCCTTAAAGGACCAGAAACATGCAAGATGTTTTCGCTCTCTCCTTGCTGATTAGAAAATTTTCATAAACACGAACTAACAGCAGTTTTCCTGAACTAGTTAATTATCTTGTTGAGCTAATTCCAAAGGAAACATGATGCACATCAATATGAAAACAATATAAATAACCTTAAGCCTTTCATGTGCTTCAGCAATAGTTCTCTGATCCTTCCTTTTGCGCCAACTATGACCATCTTTACGGAAAAATTTCTGGACTCGCTTGTTGAATAGATACAAAGATCCACCTGTTTAAGCAATCAATGAGGAAATAAAAACAAAATCAAGATAAAGTAAAAATGCCTGAGTTAAATAAATGTGTGAAAGTAATGAAATTACTGGATGGTTTTTGAGGAATTTGGGTTGTGAGCTGGTGCTCCTCGTAATTCTGCAATATGAAAAGCACTTCAGCAGGCTTTAGCCACCGAGTTTGAGCCTCTCGCGCCAAATGATTGATATCATATCCTGAAATTCAGAGCACAATTGCTTATGTAACTCTATTTTTCCATTGTGCAAATATCTAGCAATATAAAATTGCAATCATAGCAAACCATGAGAAATGCTGAAATCGTTTTACCTGTTTGCATCGTACTAATTTTATGCAGCATTAAAAAATCAGAACCGCAACAGTTGTTGAGAGAGAACTTCAATTTCAATCATTCGAATTCATACTTCTCCAAATCATTAATAAATCGATTCGTGAAGAAGATAGAGTACAGCTATAGATGAAAAGGCACGGTTTCTAGGGGAGAAGGACACGACGACTTCGTATGATCGGACCTGAAGAAACAGAGAGGGGAGGGTGAAAAGTCCAGTGTTACTTCGAATAGAAATGAGCTCCGAGAGAAAAAGACACAGGAAGTGGAAGGCGAGGATATATTTATGCCGCTGTTTGGGCTCCATTCTTAGGAAAAAAAAAAACGAGGGGATATCCATGCCGCTGTTTGGGCTCCATTCTTTCCAAAAAACAAATTAAAAAATTCTCAATTCGCTCACCTACTCTTTTATCTATTTAATAGTCTCACTTCGCCTTCTCCCTTCTTGTCTTGTCTTCTCCTCTCCTTCTCCTGTCCTCTTATGGTTTAAGTAAGCCCGATCTAATCTAAGTCTCTTTTATGGTATTATTAGAGGGTCCGTTCTATGAACGTCACATTCGAAAGCGAGTTTACTATTCGGGTGGGTCCTACCTTCTTTTGGTTGATCGGAAGGCTCGGATAGGAGTAGGACATTCCATCCTATAGATGATTTTTCAAACCGAACAGAAGTATGAGGAAAGTCCCGAAAGAGCACAGTGAAATGATAGGATCTAGAACCTAATTTCTCATTTTTTCAATCACACTTTTTAAAAAAATAATATCATACGTAAATTCAAAATTCTTTTCTTTTGCAATCATACATTCTTCTAAAATAACTATTTTAAAATATGTTTTCTTCTAATTTTGACTTTAACAGAGTCCAAACAAAGACTTATTTGTAAATAATAAATTTTGTTCATTTTCGCTCTTTAAACTTTATTTTTTTTCATAACTTATTTCTAATTACATGTTTTTTAATAAAATAATTTTTACGTGAATCTATGGCTTTTTCTTTAAAAAATACGATACTCCAAAAAAAAATTCATTTTTCGTAAAATCTATTTTTAAAAAAAACTCTATGTCGATCATATTACCTTCTATTCTTTTTTAACCACACATTCTCCATCAATCTACTATTTTATATATTCTTTCAAAATAATGTGGTACAAACGTACCTTAAGTTAAGAAGCAGCCATAATGGCAAGAATTAAATATTGAGTACTGATTTTTCCACTCTTATCATATATAGGACTCACTTTATAATGAATAATTTTTTTTTTTAATTTAAATTTCCTTCATTTCTAGTGTAGTGTAGGTTTGATTTTACCTTTTTGTTTAGTGCTAGTGTTAAAGTGATTTTTTGAATAATATATAATTAAAAAGTATTGTGAAATTATGAAAAATCATGAAAAATAATTGTTATTTAAGAATGTTCGATTAAAAATAAGTATTAAAAAAAGTAATTTTGAAACATCATTTTCAGACAAGGCCTAATACCTTATCCAAATAGGCCAACATACAAAATTAAGGTTAACTTAAGGATCAATTATTCACATGGACAACATCATAAATGTGTAGGCAAAAGTAGTCCGAGTTCAATGTCTGGATGAATAGTAGCTCTCATAGAGTTTTGGCCATAAAGAAAAGTCAGGTACTCCTCTCCAAGTGTCGGAAATTTCGAAGTTTGCAAATGAGACGGGAGTTGGGAATTCAATCCCCACGTTTATGTTATGAAATTATGCCCACTGCACTTTACTTCTATTTAAAATTCTGAAAATACTTTAGTTGTGGTTTTTTTTTTTTTTTCCACTTATGTTACCTTATTTAACGTGTTTTATCAGTTGTGTTCGAATTTTTTTCGAAAATACTTTAGTTGTGGTTTTTTTTGTTTTTTTTTTTTTCCACTTATGTTACCTTATTTTACGTGTTGTATCAGTTGTGTTCGAATATTTTTTTTTTTTTTCTTTTTTTAAGCATAGCATGCGTTATTGTATCATTTTTTTTTTTTTGATTTGTCAAGAAACATATATATTATTTGTGTTATTTCATCTCAAGCCTCAACAACAACTAGTTTAGCACGACTTCCCACCACCATTGCCGCCTTTTGCCACTACCCATCTCCTCCAATTGCTACCAATCGAGTCCATTCTTGACCATTCCCACTTCATTTCCCCCAACAATTCCACCAAATCGCCCATTGCCGCCTTTTGCCACCACCCATCTCCTCCAATTGCTAGCAATCGAGTCCATTCTTGACCATTCCCACTTCTTTTCCCCCCAACAATTCCACCAAATCGCCTACCATTGACATTAACCATCACCTACCACCAATAACCACCACCATTCGATCAACACCTAACAGAACTAAACTTTCCCTCCATTTTCGATCAATGCCACACAAACATGAAGGAACTATAGAAATATCAGTGTAGCTCAAGTGGTGGTGGTTTGTAGTCGAACAACTAGTAGACCTAAGGGCTCACACCCGCGACTAAAGCCCGTTGATGGCACTGAAAGACCCAAAATTAAAACATCAAAATCTAGCGACGATGTATATGGTGATAGTGAATAACAAACGGGGAAGGAGCTGACTTGTTAGTAAAAAAAACATCCAAGAATATAATATATGTTATTGATTAAGAAAGAACAAAACATGAATAAATTTTGCAGGAATGTATTAATCTTTTAAAAGAGAACATTTACAAATTGAGACATGTATTACACAATGTTCTTACAAAATATACGTTCTTTGACCGTAAATGTTTGAGATTTCGTTGGGAGATTGTTTCCCAGAATACAGTGAAAAAACTAATAGAATCTGAATACTTCAACGAACTAAATTTGTATTAGAAAAGCTCACCAAGACTTCGGATAGAAATTAAAAAAATTTTAGCATAGAAAAGAATGAAAATGTATATTCAGAAAGTGAAGAGAATTCGTTTGTGGAACAAAGGCAAAATCACCAATATAAAATGTTTTAATGAGTGACTTATCAGATCAAGAGTTACGAGTGTTACAATCTTTAACATCGTCATTAACCCATCTGTTTAATCTCTCCATTAAGAGGCAAGAAGCACAAGATTTTCAGGAGTTAGATAGTCAATTGGAAGAATAAAAAAATTTTAAAAAAATTATAGAAAATAGAGACAAAACGTGGATCCTTCTAAGGGGCCAATTTTTTATTAATTCGGTCCGATATTCGTGTACGCAAGTCGTGCTCACACACAAATTCAATGACCTGATATGATAATTCGTCTGTGATTTGCACTCCCTATATGCACATATAGAGAATTACTCTGCTATTACTCAATTTCAAACCTTCTTCAATGAAAAACTTTGAACTTCAATTTTTCATTCACCTTAACATTATTTTAGACAAGTAAATTTATGATTTCGATGTCCACGTGAAGGAAAATATGAATCAACGTTGATCCTTCAAAACAAATAAATGGATCCCCACTCAAAATTATGCCCAAAACCAGCCGTGTAGAGCCATTTCTCCAACATGACTAGTTGCAATGGTGGTCGGTCTGGTGATAACAGCGACGAGTAGTGTTGAGAGGGTTAGGGTGAGAATCTGATTTGGGTTATTTGGGCAATGTTTCGTTGAATTATACGACATTTCATTCAAACCAACCCAATTTCATAACATTAATAACCCATTCCATCTCTTGCACAGGATGTCACTACTATTGGCATTTGTAATTCGTCTGGTTTCGACAGTGATGATGGCCAATTTAATGGCAACATTAGTTGTCGCAGCTTCACGTAGTTCTTAATTTTCCGTCAATGAACTGGACGTTCCGGTAAGTACAAGTATCGATATTTTTCAATCTGTAAATTCTAAAATTTTTACTATTTACAAATAAGTCAATTTTTATTATGACAAGCTTTTATGTTTTCTTTCTGATAGAATGGTTTTGTAGTGTGTATGGGGGTTCAACTCGATGGTGGTGCAACAATGGGAAATGTTAAGATCCGGTGATTTCTTTATGTTTCTTGTGGCGGGGATGGTGGCGGCGGAGATGGAGATGGTGGTGGGCTAATGGGGAATGCTAGGGTTTTGCATGTGGTGGCTTTGGTGGCGGCAGGCCGCAATGGAGTTAGGTAGTGATGGTGGTTGTGGTGGTAAATTTTGATGAGCATATTTTATATGTAAGGAATTTTAACAGAGGAAAAGAAAATCTTTCGACTGTGAAAATGAGTAAAGAATGAGAATACAATAAGAAAAGAAAATCAAAAAATAGAAAAGCAAGAAATACTCTGAGCCCCTATTCGATCCACGTTAAATTTTTCATTATCATTCTTCTACTTATTTTCAATTACACATTCTTTAATAAAATAATATTTTTCATCACATCAATTACTTTTCATTATTTTTCAATCACACATTCTCTATCAATATACTATTTCGAAATACATTCTTTCAAAATAATATAGTTCAAATACACCCTGGAGTAGTCATTCTTATAAGAAATTAACTACTGAAAATGTGTGAGAGGTGGTGATTTTTGTGTGGTATTTAATCTTGAGAAAGTCACATATGAAGGAATAAGGATTAACCCCAAGTTTAATTTACCATTTCAAAAATCACAAATGCTAAAGTAAATTAATCAGTATGTCATATTTCTTAAAATGCTTAGCAATGTTGTGAATTTGCAATATTCAACAAAAATCAATATTTTGTAATACACTCCCTATTTTTGCCATATCTCATAATTTGCCCAAATATAATTGGATGTTAGTAAAAATTCCTAAAACTAAAAAATAGGTGGAAGAAAAAGTAATATTTAGACTAATTATGAATATAATAGTTTCACATATACACAGAAATCAAACTACTTAAAAAGGACTGTTCAACCTTTAAATTTTATAAAAGGACCGTGTTATATTTTTTTGGTAACATATTTTTCTCTTAATGTAACGAGATTAGCATATTGTGTTGCAATAATAATGTATGTTATGCACACTACTGTGCCTCTTACTATCACTATTAGCAATGAACAACACCCATCTCACAATCATTACCATCATCATCGCCAATATTATCACCACCATCAGGCCCACTATATCTGTACCACCACCTCCACCGTCCCCACCACCATCAACACAGGCATTGTAGCCGTCGCCGCCTCTGCCACCACAATTTTTCCTTCTTTTTTACTGAAAAATTCCACAATTTTTGGTAACCCATCACCACCACCAACATTAAATCAATCCCTATAAAAGTTTCAGATTTTAAGTTTTTGGTAAAGAGGAGCAGGTGGTTCAAACATTGGATTTTCTAATCTAGAAATTTATATCTTGTGGCTGAGGGTAACGACAATCAAAGTTGTTGATTATTGTGTTGGAGGAAGATGATTGTGCTAAAGGAAATGGTGAAGGGAGTACTTTCAGATGGGGGTTGTGATTGTGATGGGAGTGCGTGACAACGATGGTGGTTGGCAGCTAAGACGACAATTGATGGTCGAGGTTGCAACCAGGGTTGGAGTTAGGAATATTGTTTAGTGCTAGCACAATTTAATCAAATGTGGATGTGGTGAGTGCAAACGCAAAAGTATATTGTGCAAAAGAGAGCGAGTGCAGGGAGAGCATGACCGGAAATCAAGATAAGAAAATGAGTGGGTGTCAGCATACATGGTTTACGTTACATGTTTGGTACTACGGAATGCAATATCAAGCTCTCATGTGTAATAAAATGTTATGAAAAAAGAATTACCTACTCAGTGTTGGAAATTTGAAATTGGTTGTGGCCAATTTAAGTGATTATTTAAGTGAAATTCGTTTTTGGTGAATGAAAAATCAAGCTTAATAAACACGTGAAATTGTTGGAAAATCGTATAGAATATTGTGGAATATTCTAGAAACATGTGTAGATGAAAAGATGTGTCTTTTCACATGAAAGATCATGACCTTTGGAGATCATGACTCTTGATATGATTACTTTCCAATAATTATGAATCTTAATTTCAAGAGATATGTCTCTTGGTATGGTTGTGTCTTTTGACAAACCTTTCCAACTACTATATATAGATCCCCATGTGTTTGAATTCATATAGTTCAAAATGATAGTTCACATATCATTCCATTCCATGTTTACAATTTAGGTTGCATAAACCACTTGCATCAAAATCATGGTTATGGTAGAGAGTGAATTCCGTTCGAGTTCGTTGGTCGAAGCCATTTGGAGTGCTCCTATGGCTTGACGTGGTCGTTGTATCTTGGGAGATGATTGCTAGAAACCGTTAGCACCGATGCGGGGCAAATTCATCTTAAGGACAAAGTGTCAAACACTTGCCTCGACCGATCGCATCACTTTCATCTCATCTTTCTTTTTTCTGATTTCATTCTAATTTAGTATTTTGATTTCGAAAAGTAACTAATATTCTTTTGATTTCATGCAAGGTTTGAAATAATATGCAAATGGATTGAATCCGTCGACATGTATTCAATTTCGATAATTATTGCTTGTCTTCTCAAATTCCATTTTGGTAAGTCGAATTCTATTTCGATTTCATGAGCATAAAAATGTACGTGTTGATTTGAATATAATATGCACATTATCGGTGTAATATCTCCAACAATCTTAAGATGAATTTTGTTTTTAATGTGTGCATTTATATTCTAATTTATTTAGAATATAAAAATCTCTATCACGTACATTTTCGGCACTTTATGCAATTTGTTATAAGCAATCACAACATGAGATTGTATGCTTATATGTATATTTTATATGTATAATTGATATATCAGATATATTGAAAAATTCCTTCTCATAGACGGCAGAAATATAAATTATTGATACATGTTTGGTACTCTCGTCTCTGCACGGCCATGTATATGTTCTTTCATTATATATGTTCTGGTTATTTAAATGGTGATTAAGTGAAATGAATTTTACTTAATTTGGAAGTGGACATGAAAATTGGAAAGAAAGTAAAACTAAATGTGTCGACAATTTTACATGATGAACGCGGAAATCGGTTAATGGTTTAAATGGACCGACATGTTCTTGTGCATTGGTGGCTGTTCAGTTTATGTCTTTGCTATTTAAATTTATGTATTTCCTTTGCCTTATGTCGCAAGGCTACCCATGTCCACCCACTTATATTGATTTGTTTAAATAAATCAGTGGCACAAGGAAATAATTCAATTACATGAATTACATGTTTACGCTTCTATGTGCATGGTAAAAATTTCAAAGGAAATATTATATATTCTTTGATGAAAGTTTTAAAATTTAGAAAGAATTGGATGCATGTTATAAGAATCATGTCTTATTATTTAAAAGGATTTGCCTTATAATTGTAAAAGAAGTTAAAAGACTTCTTTTCAAAAAGATTAGTTTTGCTTCTAGATTTCATAACATGATTTGTCTTCAATATTTTATTGAAAATCTGATTTCGTAAGTGGTCGTGATTTTAACGACATTTTGTGATGCATATATAATATATATGAGTAAATTGATGGTAACAGTCTATTGGTGTTCAGTGAGTATGAAAAATTGTGTTACTCTCTATAACATGAAAGACATGAATCTCCGAAGAGATTAAATCTGAAACACAATTTATGGAAAATTGGTTTAGAAATCGAGAAAATTGGTTAAGTGTCGAAAACCAAACTTTAGAAAAAGTGACTTCGTGTCAACTTCAGCCAAATATTCGGACTTGATCCGATAGTCATCAAATACGGTATTCCTCCATCCAGCATTCATGGGTAATGAATTTGTGTATTATTTGGATGATTAAATGCACAGAATCAATAGTAATTATATAACGTAGAATCATTCATATTTGTTTTGAAGTTTCGTGCACAATTGATCTATGTAAATGCATATTACATTGTGCATTAATGATATATAAATAACATATGAAATGAT
The DNA here is from genome assembly GCA_903798255.1 of Fraxinus quadrangulata. NCBI lineage: Eukaryota > Viridiplantae > Streptophyta > Magnoliopsida > Lamiales > Oleaceae > Fraxinus > Fraxinus quadrangulata. The sequence continues at coordinate 126,470 of CAIGRB010098784.1, forward strand.
TTAATGATACATGACTTTTCAAAGTATGTCTGTTCATTTCATAAAACTGCTATGCAAACCATTGTGCATGGATATTATAGTAAAGTGAAATATTTGTCTTCCCACCTTAATTTAAAAGGTAGATATCCTTATTTGTAGACCATGATGGTCTCAAAAATGAAACGACTGATTTATTAATATGAATGTGTCTATTGAATTCTGAAAGAAATCAGTTTATCTGGATTCCAATTAGTTAAGTTAATTGGTGATAATCACTCGATGAGATATTTGTCATCTTATAGTATGATGACTTCGAGCAGCATATTTGCTACATAAACATGCTCAAATATATGAAACTATTTAGATGTGATAATCTATCGTGAATTTATTTGATAGTTACGAAATGAGCATGCAAGTGTTTACTTTATTTTGACAAATGTACGTGCATGAAGGGAAATTTGTGTTCCTTCCTTTGGGGAATTTTTATTATATTATTCTCACTTACTCAAATAAGGGGGCATGTTTTGACATCCACCCATATGATTAGATGGGGTTTATTTCCACACAAGGGTTTGGATTTCAAACAAATGCTTTGGTCAAATAGCCTAGTTTGGCGGACCAAGTTTGTAAATAAATTTGGTAGCAGTTTGAAGCCTAAATCAAGTGAAAATTGCTTGCCCAATTATTGGGTTACGAAAATATCTTATAAAGCACAGATGGTTGGTGATATTGCCAGATATCCTTGATATGATGATTGTAAATGACATTCATTTGTAAATGATAAGAACTATGTTATGCAAAGGTTGTGTAATTCCTTTTAGAAAGGAAATTATTCTTACAAGAGACTACAAATTGAGACATAGTTAAATTTGGATTGCCGTAGAGAGGCTAAGTGCTTTTAAAGATAGTTTGAAATAATATTGAATTATCATTGCGCACATATGCGAATGGGTATGATTAAATTCAATTGAACATTATTCAAACAATTTATCAAACTAATATGATAAGTTCGAGACTTGTACCAATTCAATGGTTGACCATTTGGTCTTGGTTAATTTAATTGATCAAGATTGAGATCAATGATGATATCTCTAAATATGGAAGTGTATGGATTTTCTCAAGATATTGATATTCCTAGTCATGACATGTGTTGACTAAAATGGAATAAACTTATACAACGAATGTATAAATGTTTGGAACATAAGTTGCTATTTCGTCACCTTGATCGTGATGAATTAGATATTGTTGAGACTAATACAATTCAGGCAATGAATTGATAGAAATGAGAATTTGCTCCTAACCATTGGAAATGTATAAATGTTGGAGAATGCCAACTAGTTATTGAAAGTATATGAACTTTCATGATTATTCCTTTTATTGGAATATGGAAAATTACATTAATGATGATAGCCTCAATTAATTTGATGAAATTAAGTGAGATGATTTATGCAAAATTGTAATTGCATAAAATATGACAAAATTTGGAATTGGTGAAATTGTGTAGAATATTATAAAATATTCTAAAATCAATTTAGATGGAGATGTGTTTCATTTTGTAGGATTGTGTCTTTTGATAACACAACTTCTTCAGCCTACATTTGATTCATTCATTCAACTATAATATGAAATGTCACAAATTTGATATATCGCATATGTTTGGAGAAGATGCAATTATTGTGAATCGAGATGTTTAGCCCTTCATTGTTGGACTATACTATACTAAAATGCATAGACCAATTAAGTTGGTTTATACTTGAAAAAAGATTATTGATCTATGTGATGACCTTGATCAAATTGTGTGTGATCAAATTGAAGATAGTTGGATTGAAGTATATTGTATACAATTTCAATTGAAATAAATTGTGGGTAGACGACCACTATTTTGAAAGTACTTAAACTTTCACGAAGCATTCGATATGGACATTATCTATTCGATAAATGAATTGAACTATGAAAGAGTTGATGAACTCTAAGTTCAAGTGTAACCCAAAAATGTGGGGGTTAACATCAATGCTTGCGAACTTATATGAAAAGTTCAAGATTTGTGGATGCAACATTATTAGTTGCACATGCATTCCTAATTGAAGAATTGTGGGGGTAACTTATGTTAAAAGTTACAATTTTTCTATACCTTAAAATCATAGAAATATATCTATGAAGGTGAGAAAGGTAGAAAACCATTATATTAATTAGAAGGATGATATACACTAAATCTAAAGTGGATGAAATGGGATAAAAGTCGATTACGGCGTTTATTTGGATATGCAAGATCAATTGGAATATTTGAAAAATATTCATAAAGTTGAAATGCATTGTAATATTTCAATAATGATATTGAATACCCATGTTTCTGAAATCCACTAGTAAAAGTGATTGACTAGTGTAGTGCGTGATAGAAATCCTCTAACATTGTTGTTTGAAATTTATAAAGTTTTAGATAAAACTAGTTAGAAGCATGTAGCTTCATGAGAGGATTTTTTGGTCGTGACATGGTGTATCTATTAAATCAATCGATCGTTGGCTAGCTAAGTTTGATAAGATACTAAGTCACATGTAATGGTAAGTCTAGACATATAAGTCGCAGACATAATACCATTAAGCAGTCGATCTCAATGGTGTAAACTCGTGGTACCTTTAAGAGATTTACCGAGAGATCAAGAACACTGCATATCGAGGGGAATGAGATTAAAGCCTACTACGTAAGAGTCTTTGTAATGGTAACCCTACCTTGTTGACTGGAGATCCCAAGATCTTGGTTCAAAGGGACAACTAAGTTATGAAAATTCAATAAAGCACTCAGGAAAATACTTCACAACTCATTCCTATGATAATTATAGTGCTTTCTGCAAAGTGTGAGGTTAAGATATGCTTTTAATGATTCCTATATCTTGATTAAGTCAAGTAGAGTAAGACAAAATACTCTTAATAGGAGGTCACCTATGTAAGTGTGAAGTGGGGCCGCTTCAATGAGAATTGTTCGAGGCTAAAATTCTCTAAACACTTATGAAACCAAGAGTTGTTCAGGGCCAAAATGAACACAATAATGAGAACCATGAACGGTTTAGGGAAGACATTGTGTGAGTACTGTTGTCTTGGTTTACACCAACGGCTGAATGGTTCAAGACATCATGTTCACCAGTTAGCCAAGTAAATCCGACGGTATTTCACTAAGTAAGGTTCAAAGCCGAAAGCTACCTTACCTAATGCAGTGTTTTTCCGCTCTCTCTACTAGTGTCTGCATAGTCATTTGCATTAATTTTCATTCATGTGGGGGATTGTTGGAAATTCGAAATTGGTTGTGGCCAATTTAAGTGATATTTAAGTGAAATTCGTTTTTGGTGAATGAAAAATTAAGCTTAATAAACACGTGAAATTGTTGGAAAATCGTGTAGAATATTGTGGAATATTCTAAAAAAATGTGTAGATGAAAAGATGTGTCTTTTCACATGAAAGATCATGACCTTTAGAGATCATGACTCTTGATATGATTACTTTCCAATAATTATGAATCTTAATTTCAAGAGATATGTCTCTTGGTATGGTTGTCTTTTGACAAACCTTTCCAACTACTATATATAGATCCCCATGTGTTTGAATTCATATAATTCAAAATGATAGTTCCCATATCATTCCATTCCATGGTTACAATTTAGGTTGCATAAACCACTTGTATCAAAATCATGGTCATGGTAGAGAGTGAATTCCGTTCGAGTTCTTTGGTCGAAGCCATTTGGAGTGCTCCTATGGCTTGACGTGGTCGTTGTATCTTGGGAGATGATTGCTAGAAACCGTTAGCACCGATACGGGGCAAATTCATCTTAAGGACAAAGTGTCAAACACTTGCCTCGACCGATCGCATCACTTTCATCTCATCTTTCTTTTTCTGATTTCATTCTAATTTATTATTTTGATTTCGGAAAGTAACTAATTTTTTTTTTTTGATTTCATGCAAGGTTTGAAATAATATGCAAATGGATTGAATTCGTCGACATGTATTCAATTTCGATAATTATTGTTTGTCTTCTCAAATCCCATTTTGGTAAATCGAATTCTATTTCGATTTCATGAGCATAAAAATGTACGTGTTGATTTGAATATAATATGCACATTATCGGTGTAATATCTCCAACACTCAGTTGACACGCTAACATCTTCAAAGGTACTCAGGATACATGACGAGAAACGAAGTCCTTTAGTTCTAGGATCAATCATATGATAAGCATCACAATTTACTGCACCACTCAAGTACTTGGCAATTATCGGTGCATCTCGTTTCATCGCATGATCCAAACATCACATGTTAAGAATGTTGAGGAATTTCTTTTAGGAACTTTAACTTCCATTTGAGTCTAAAGTCAAATGTAAACTCTTGAAGAAACAACACTTTCTTTGGCTCAAATGATTCGCTAACAAACAAGCCAAGCTTACCAAAATTCCAACACCTTCACCTATAACAAAACCATCTCAATCTTTGTCCCAAGGCCTAGAAGCAGATTTTGGATCATCATTTCTTTGAGATAAAACTCTGCATGCAACAAAACCTCCCAATCCTAAAAGAATAATGGCAAATTCGGTTCAACCAGTGACCATTATATCTGTCTCACCTCAACGGATGTGATTTGCAGCCACATTGAAGTAATAATTTGAGGTAGCGCAAGCAGTTAAAATCAAGTAATTTGGCCCCCATCAAACTAGGAGTTAGCCTTGTCAAACATCATCTAAAATTTAAGTAGATACTTGTACAATATCTCAAGACCTTTCACTTTTAGCATTTAACCTAATTCAAGACCTAAAGTTATGGAATTTTTTCAAGAGGTAGCATTTGTTGGGAAAGTCTTAGTTAGGTAAAGTGTTCCTAACTTAGTCCAAAGTGTTTGAGCTGTGGTGGTTTCACTAACTTTTATAATCACGTTGTCAGATAAGTGAAGAAAAATAAAGTTCCAAGCAACCTCGTCTAATTCTTGTTTCCTATATGCACTAATCTCAGTAATCCATGTGCCATCAAGAATAGCAACACATCTCTGTTGTAATAACATATCTCTCATTTTCTGGTGCCAGAGACTAAGACCATCTCCAACGCTGCACAATTTTGCACCAAATCTTGCACCAAACTAAAATCCATCTCCAACCATTACACAAAATGAACAGTGTTTAATCATTTTCCTCTCTTTTTTATTTCTTAGTAATTTATTTATTCAAAATATTATTTATTTATTTATTTTAGAAATACATAAATTGCTAAATAAATAATTACGTTAAATTAAGAAAAATATTAAATTCATTAATAAATATATTATTAAAACATAGTACAATTAGTAGAATCACTTCAAAAATTCATTTAATTATCGGAATTCGTATGTTCTTCCCACAAATGATCGATTAATGCATTTCGAAGTGCAATGTGAGCCTATTTATCGTTGTTTTGTCTATGACGAGCAAGGATTTCTTGAAAACAATGATTTTCGTCTTCAACCAACTCAACTTCCAGACTTGGCGCTTCCATCCATTCTCGAACTGGTGCATCAACATTACGTTCGTCATCGATAATCATGTTATGCATGATTATACATGCAGTGATGATATCATGTAATACACTTTTTTCCCAAAACCTTGTCAGTCCTTTCATTATTACAAACTTCGATTGTAGAACGCCAAATGCACGTTCAACATCTTTTTTACATGCTTCTTGTTTCATTGCAAATAATTTTTTTAAGGACCGCGTGGCTCATGAATTGTTTGCACAATGGTAGACCATTTTGGATATATTCTATCAGCTAAATAATAACTCATGTTATATTATTTTTCTTGAATGACGTATTCAGCCGATGGAACAATACATTGAGCGAAGTTCGCAAAAAGGTGAGATCTCTCCAAAACGTTGATATCGTTGTTCGAACCTGGAAGTCTTTGCATGCCATATCCAAATATCATAATCAACTACAACTTCGAGGATAATAATTGGGGATCCACTATGACCTGTATATTGTCCTGCCCATGCGATTGGACAATTTTTTCATCTCCAATGCATACAATTTAGACTGCCCAACATCCCGGGAAAATCACATTGTTTATTAACATGGAGTAATCTCTCAAGGTCATTCGCGATAGGTGATCTTAGATACTGGTCAGTGAATATTTCGACAACGGCATGACAAAATCTCTTCAAACTTTCAATAGTGGTAGATTCTCCTATTTTGATGTACTCATCAGTAGTATATGCTAGCACGATGTATGCCAACATCCGAAACACAACTGTTACCTTCTGATGACTAGACAATCCGATTTTACCTACCCTATCTCGTTTCTGCACGAAATAGTTGTCATGACCTTCCACTATTGTTAGTATTCGACCAAATAAGCCTTGAGTCATTCAAAATCGTCGACGGAACATATCTTCGTCGAAACGTGGGTTCTCGGCGAAGTAGTCGTTGAAAAGATTTACATATGCTATTTGTTGATCACGGTTGATGGTTCTACGACCATGAATGGTGCCTCCATGTGCCCATGGTTAACATGTTGATTAGCGTACTGAGCTATGAGTAGGTTTCTGTTCGAACATATGCGAGTAATAGCTTTTTATAGTTCATCAAGAAAATCATTGTCATTTTCTCCCCTGAGGACCACACCTCAACGCATTCAACATCCACTCGATTGTCTTCGTTTTCTCTTAATATAAACGAAGATAATATTGATGATATTTCTACTCAACAACCTATAGGGGTAAAAAAAAAATGCAAAACTAAAAAGGAAAAATAAAGAAGAAGGTATAAAATTACTTGCATCCATTAAAGAAAAGAATCAACAACTCTTCGAAATTCTGAAAAAAAAAATAGTGAGGAAAAACATCAGAATTACTAAATTCAAAAAAGAAAATTGGCAATGACAGAATATTGTGAGGAGAATAAAATTTTGTTGAAATATTTTGAGTTTGATAACAAATCTAAACCTACGTTTGTTTTTTCAAAATGAATAAACAAGAATTTTACGAAAGAGGGCTCAACAACAAGATAAAGGATCTGAAAGTTCATCTGATTTGTTTAGAAATTATTTTGAGGATATTGGAGGATCTAGAAGCGATCTTCCAGATTATTAAACTATACACTTATTTTTATGTATCGTTCTCTTTAAATAAAACTAGATTAATGTAGGTATATCATTGTTGTAATATATTTCGTGTCAACTATAAATAATTGTGTTTGTTATATTTTAAATTCTTTTATTCTTATTTTAATTAATTCAGTAATTATTAGTTTCAACATTTAAAATTTATTTTATATGTAAATAATAATAATTATTATTATTATATTAAAGTTATATAACACAAATGATACAAATACCCTCCAACAATTTTTTTGGCAAATGAAAAAATGGGCAAATTGGACTTTGCACTATTTTTTCAAAATTGTGCAAAATTTGGTGCCACATTGGAGTACTTTTGCACCAAATTGCACCAAATTTTGGTGAAATCTGGTGTTGCCATTGGAGTTTCTCTAAAGTCCTCAGTATCATTCCAAATTTAAACTTCAAATTTTTGTGCAATAGTCATATTGACAGTTAAGATCACAATAGCAAGATTATACAATACAAAGTATAAATGATTCAAGTAATGTGATAGAATTACAGAGTGTCCGAGTATCATGATAGATTGAAGAAGAATATCCAAGCCTACTTATCATGCAAGTTGGACAATACTATAAAGCACGTTATATAATTAAAGTATGCAAATATACAGAATTTATAACAATAGAACAATGATCAAAGCTGTCAAACAATTATCAAATATGAAAGTCAGTTTGTCAGGTTTAAAGAGTGATAATCCCTTAATCCACTACTCCCTCAGATTCTCAAAAGATCTTGGACAAAGGAAAGTAATGTCAAACTACTTACCTTAATAACCAAAACAAAATATGACCAAAAACAATTTCATAATAGCAAGAAGAAACAAGAGTTGAGAAGTTTATACCAAATTCTAAAATCTCAAAATTTCAGAAAGAATGGTGGAGTGCAAGAATATATAAATTGAACCAAAAACTCCAATTAGTCAAGAAACCCCCAACGAGTTACAATGACTCGGTAGGAACTCAGCAATGTCTAGAGAAATTGGTCGGAATCGGAATAAGTCAACTCAACTCACCAGAGCTCAATACGAGTTACAAATATCACCACACTCAATAGTGAGTCAGCTGCAAAATCGCCAGAACTCAGTGGAAAAAGGCCAGATCTTTCAAAATTAAAAGCAGGTCAAAAAATATTTTAGAGGAAAACAAATTTAACCTCAAGAAAAATAGAGCATTGTAGGTCTCTCAGATCTAGCCTCAGAAGATACAAAATCTTAAAAAAAATCCAACCAAATGTTGAATCGAAGGTAGATCAAACAAATACCTTTTCAGAAAACGAAATTTTTAACAAGAAACTCTTAAACAATTTCATATTTTAAAAAAACAGGTAAGATGTTTTAAAACATAAGGTTTTCAAAAAGTCAAACCCTAATCCTTGACTTTCCAAAAAAATACGAGAACGAAGTTCTGATAACACTTGTTGGTCTCAAAATAGTAAAGATAACAAGTTTTAACCAAAAATATTTGCAAAAATAAAAATCACAAAAAATAAATAAAAAAAATCAAGAACACAAGAATTTTTCATCACTAGGGCTCGGATGTTCAACCAATAGGCTTAATCACGATATTGAACATCTACAAAGTAGATTATACTCTAGATTCACTAGAATCAACCAAGAATTTCTTTCGCCGCTCTATATTACAACAGACTATACTCCTTACAATCTTTCAATTTGTACACTAAATACAACCAACAACCTTTCACAAAAAAGTAAAGAGATTGGATCATGAAGAAAAAGTACAGAAAATCCTAGAAAAATACACACACAACGCACTAAGTCAACCCTCCAATAAAAGCGTTTTGGAAATTAAAACATCACCCAAGAATTACTCAAATCCAACAGTTGAGGAGTGGCCACGTGTAGGTCCAAATCTCATTCATTTAAGAGAACCAAAGTCGCATTTATAAAGTGCGATTTATCACAAATTGGAAGTCCAATTCCAAACATAATAGCCCAATGCCAATAATAGTGAGGGAGGCCAACATCAACAAACATTCCAAAGATCTTATTAAATGCTGTAATTTTCGATAAAATGTTTGAATAAAAAATAAATATAAAATGATTTGAATTTTAAGAAATATGTAGATAAAAAATAAATTCAATCAGCTTAAATTATTTAGACCAAAACATGCACAAATAACATTAAGCTCACTGTACATACGAAAAAGGGGATAACATGCGAAAATTCAGAATACGAATAAAGCAAGAATTTATTAATCGAACATAACATTTACATATCGATAAGAAATTCTCCAATAAAATCCATGAACACAGCATAGTATTGTTCGTTATCAAAAAAGAAAACCAAGTACCAGTTCCATTAATCTCAGCAAACAAATCCCAGAAGGACAAAACAATAACTTCCTTGCTTGCTAACCAAGTGAGCAACAGAAAATGTTCTTCACATTTCTTTAGTAATAACTAATGATATCACATGCTTCTTCTTAAAATGCTTCAACAGGTGGCTCTTTTGCTTAATAAAGACGCTATATCCTTGTGCTCGTAAAATATTCACAATGCACCATCCACGTGTAGCTCGTAAATTTCACTACCTTCCACAGCACCAAACCAAAAGTATATCGTGCTGCATTATGTGTAAAACGCGTCAGAAAAGTTTCCAGGCTGCAGTACAAGGAAGAAAATGAATCACTATTACAGATATATAAGATAATCTTGCAAATAAATATACAAAAGCGCATGTTCTTTAGAAGAAAAATTATGCACCATCGACTCCTTTTTGTTACACGGGCCACTTTAAGAACTATACTCCTTTTTTTATATATATGCCAAAATTCAACTAGCTTGCAATTCAAGGAATACAGTGAATTGATAGTGTCACCCCGAAACTTTCTGGAAATTAGTAAATTCGGAAGAAGGGGGCAATAACGAATTTATGACAATCCCTGTTGTTATACCAAGTAGCAAATATACCTCGGACCAACAAAACTGAAGTTGAGAGCTCCTCAAACAATATGATATAATTAAGAGTTTGTTTGGTAACAATTAAAATCCAATTAAAATTGAAAATATAACTGTTATTGGGTCTCATTCGTCTAATAAAAATCAACAATAATGATTAATTTTTCAATTTTAATTCGATTTTAATCTCTCCCAAACAAGCTCAAAGAGAAATTGTTCCTAAAACTCATTAAGACCTGTTTGATGTAGATTTTTCAAAATGAATTTTAAGAAAATTGATTTTTTTGGTGAACATGTAATTAAAAAATAAGAATTTTTTTTTTTATAGATTTAGGTTCAAAATTATTTTATTGATAAAATGTATAGTTAAAAATGAATTCGAAAATAAATAAGTTTCAAAAAAAATTTATCAAACGGAGAGTTTTATTTATTTATTTATTTTTAATTATCGAACGGCCAATTTAACAAAAATATTTCTGCAGAGCCTACTAGTGAATTGCTGTAACCCTGTAACCGTCTAAGTCAAGGTGCAAGCCTCGACAATTGACACTGAAGGTACAAGTTTCGAGACATTTAATGAAACTTGATCCTAAAAAACCCAGAAAATAGCACATGGTAAATGTTTCCTCAAAATGGGACTCAACAAAAGACAAACACAAAACATAACAAATCTTCCAAAACTGCAAAGATAAAACAATAGATTCAAACCAAACAAGGTAGATTCACTAATAAACTAACTATCATAATCAACAAAAATCCACTAAATTTTGATGTCAAAGCAAAATCTTCAACCACAAACATTCATCATACGCGAAAAAGAAAAAAAAAACCAGAAAAACAGATGAAGTAACAAAAATTCCCACAGAAGGTAGGGTTAACATTAAATTATAATGTATTTCTCTTCTTTTTATCATCCACATATTTTTCAACAAAAAAATATTACTGTAAACTCAAAAAAATTTCTTTTTTTTAACCGCACATTCTCCAAAAAAATATTTTTCTTCTCATTACAATATGTAATAATTAAGCCCAAACGGGTGCAAAGAATAAATTTAAATAATGTATTGCAAACTTTAGCCTTATTAACAGTGTCAAAACCTTGCATCACAAAAGGTCAAATTAGCCAAAAATACCAGAACAAAAGGATTATTCTTGGTAAGAAAAATGTTTTCACGTTAAAAAAAGTACATGGTTGGATAATAAATTCAATCACAATTACAAGCTAAAATCAGATCCCAAAATAGGTAAAGCCAAATAAAAATCAATCTCATCAAACGTTACAAATTGCAAGAAAAAATAAATCTTGAACCTTCATAAAGTAAAATCCAATTTACGCAAAAGTCAAGATTATTAAAAATAGTGCTTACAAGGATCATTTCTTTGGCGAAGGAGGAGCAGACCCATGGCACAAAATGGCTCGACCGATCATTGAGAGGCTCGAGACCACCCCAACAAAGTACAGAACCATAACCAATCCAAGAACCCAAGGCATCAAAATGAACCCAATAAAAAAAGTCAGCGATCCACACAGCATCAAAGCCAAAGAAATCCCCAGAAGCAACGACACAAAACCAGCCGGCGTAATCTGCTGCATCGACGGCGCCCTTCTTGGCGTCGGACGACGGTGCACCGCCGGAGATTGCTCCGATAAATCTGATAGCGTCGGTGGTGACCGAATGATTCTCAAAATCAAACACGATAGATCGTAGATTATTTTGGATTGATGGTCTTGTTGACCTTGTGATTGCGTTCTCATCATCTTAATCCCAATTTTTTTTTTTTTTTTTTTTTTTTTCAAGATCAAGAAAATATGAAATTGCACAAAAATATCCAAGAATTTTTGAAGGGCAAAGTTTGTTCAAATCGAAAAACTTAAATTTCGAAATGAACAGTATTTGTATTTTATCTGCTTTTTAAACAAATTCTGGGAATTTCACTTCTCGAATTACAAGTGGTGAATCCGGGTAGGAGATGAAAATGAAATTGGAATTAAGAGCTTCCAGTAAGGGTTCTATATATAGGAATTCTATTGATTGATTTTTTATATTTATTTCTTTTTTCTTCCTTTAGCTATAATTTTAAGGAATGAGTAGAGAGAAGTAGGGGTCATACTTAAGTAGGTAAATTAGCCTCGATTTGAATATCATTATTTTTAATAATATATTCACATTTACAAATAAATTTATTTATTTTTTTAACCACATATTTTTTAAAAAATTATTTTTCAAAATTATATTTTCTCTAAATAATGATTATCAAATATGGACTTAATGATCTTAAAAATAATTTTTAAAATAAGAAATAAAGGTGGGATGAATTGAATAGTGAAATAATACTATTAACGATTAATAATGCTTTTGTTATATGAAAAGTCAAGTAATAATTTTATTTAAAATTGAGATTTATTTATGAATTATAAAATTTATTGTGACAGATTGGATCCCATGGTGAGAGTCCCCATCATTTAATTTGCTTTAAGAGAGAGACATAGTTGCGTAATTAACTTAACTTCTACATTTTTGTGGACCTACTCGAAAACACTTGCCTTCAACTAACATTATTATAATTTTTTAAATTTAGTCCCTTTTTGTGGAGATTGAAATAAAAAGTTTAGTAAATATTGATAAAATATGTAGTTAAAAAGTTATGAATTTCAAGAAATATGTTATTAAAATTAATTATTTAACTTTAACTTAAATTAAAATTTTAATCTTTACCAAACATAGACTTACTCTTTACTCAATTTTAAATACTTTAATTTTACTATTAAAATAAGACACCCCTCAGAAAATAACTCCAGATTCTTCAGGGAATGCACCTTGCCCAAACATTGATGTAAGTAGAACTTGGGGTCCATTCTAATTTTAATGGCAATAAATTCCAAACTTATATAATTGTTGCAAATTGATCCAATAGTTTTGTCCGAAATTCCATTGACAGGTCTACGTGCCACACAAGATAGCTCCCTCACACCACCTTCGCCTCATGAAGAAGTTGACATCGACTTAATGCCAAAATAATATATAATACTTCAAGGACTAAAAACTCTAATTAACATATTTTGTCGTCTTTCGAACAGCATTCACGTTGGTATTCGAAGTTCACAAAATGCATGCAAACACTTCTACCATTGAAAATGTATTTTTCCGTGGCTCAATATCACCAACTCTTGCCCGTTTTGTCGCATGTTTGGAATTTGATCTCGAATAAAAGAAATTTAGAGAGAATATCAATGCCCTTTACTCTTTTTTTTAATGGTTTATTAAGGAATAAAGTTTTGTGACTAAAATGTTCTTGAACTCAACTTCGGATGACGAATATCCAAAAGGATCAACGTGCATCAATTACGTATGGGGGATGTAATTGTCAAAATATTTAGAATGAGGACTCAAGTGAATCTAGCGTTAACGTTTGGGGACCCAGCCGAAAACTTTTCTAGATTGGAAAACGTGAGAAATCAGATATTTGATTGGAATAAATATGTGGAACAGGCTGACACGTATTCCTGGAACGTGTACTGGACGCGCAATGGAAAAAGGATGATTGTGTGGGCCCAGATGACGCATCCCTTATCTTCTTATATTGTCACAACCACTGAACCACACGATTGAATTATTTCTGCACGTGGGAATACGCTATTCAATTGCAGTCTGACGTGTTAAAGAAAGGTTGTACATACTGAAATTCAAATAGCTCGTGTTTGTTCATTGTTGTACATGCAACAAAATTGACCACACACTTTCCGTTTGAATTTGAGTAGTACCTTTTGCAAGAAAAAAATGTGGAAAAAGTGATTGTGGGGACAAAAAGGCCAAAATGTTTGTGTCGTCTACGAATAGGGGTAAGTGCAATGTTGTATGAATCCATTAAAATATTCAATTCGATATGGAAACAAGGGTCACGAGTTAAATAGTCGTATAATTACAATTAAAAAAAAATTTGAAAGGACCTGAACTCAATAATAGCTTTCTTCTTTTTCTTTAGGTCATGTGCTATAATTAAAAAATGTTGAGGTGAATTGTATTGTTTTTGGTGGAAGGTTTTTGTCTTGTTTTGATTGTTTTAGTCTTCAATCAAACCAATTCCAAATTTTTCAATTTGAACCAACTATTATATAAATTAATAAATCAACAGAGTAGCAAGAACCAAATACAGTTGACCTGATAATGGTCTACTCTAGAGATGGAATAAATGTAAACATGCACACTATTAAAAGTAAATGAATACTTTCATGGCTTATTTATTGATAAGATAGTTGAAATGTCGACTACCGTGACATGCACATTATTAGAAGTAAACATCAACATTGAATTTGAGTTGTACCTTATGCTAGTAAAAAGTGGTAAAGAAAGTTGTGGTGAGGACAAAAAATGAAAATTTATATCCTTGATGATCTGGACATAGGATAACTACATAGCGAATAAATCTATTTGTACAAAGAAGGTATACAAAACCTCCGACTTTGTCATCCAATTTTGTAACCATTCTTTGTAAAGGTAGCACAGCTCTTGCATAGCTCATTGCCTTTTTCTTAAAAGGCTTATTGGCACAATACCTCCCACAATGGCCTCTTAACTTAAAAAAATTAAAATGAAAAGCTGAAAATTTAAGTAAACAACAAAAGTCTTAAAATACCCTCATAGAGAACTAGAAAGAGAGGGAAAAAAAACTCTTTCGTCGGATTCAACATGACACTGACGACCAACATAGACTACCAAGACTGGATCGACGTCGATCATTGTCAAAGATTGCTATTTTTTAAATGTTAGCTTTGTTCCACTTTGTAGTTAACTTTTAATTGAATAAATCAAGTATTTTTGTTTTTTTCTCTATTGAAATATTTTTCACGTTATTTAATGTGTACAAGGCTATATGTTGTGTAATATGGGTAAAATTTGTGGTTTTTAGTGGCGGAGATAGCCATTTCAGAGGGCCATTTCCTTCGCATAGACGATATTTGGATCCTAGATATCTGGAATGTGGAGTCTAGACCGATTTTGAATCCAGACCAGTCTGACTGGATTCCAGACTAATATTCTTGACTGACATTTTTTCCCTTGAAATTTTATTTTAGCATTTTTTCGATTTCTTGGTTTTTTTTTTCCTTCAATTTAATTATTCATTAGTTTCTTTTTCATTTATTTTTTAGTTTAAATTTGTTTTTAATTTATTTCTTTAATTTAAAAAAATTCTTTTTTTTAAATTGAAATATATAACTTTTAATTATTCATCTTTTCAATTTCTTATTTTAACGTATGATTTTTCTTATAATTTTTTTAAAATTTAAATTAATTTTATCTATTTACTTTAAAATTCTTTTTTCATGAATGTCTTTTGAATTTGATTTTTTTCTTGAAGTTTTAATTTTATTGATTTTTTTATGTTATCCTTTTTAATATAATTTTATCTGTTTATTTTAAGTTCGTTTCTATGTTTTATAATTGTATTTTTTGTTTAATTACTGTCTTTGCAATATCGAAAATCATAAAATTTTCACCCTTGTTTTTTTTAAAATTAATTATATTTTCTTTGTTGATTCTTTTTATTTAACTTTTATTTCCTTCATTCCATTATCTGTTAATTTCTGCGTATAGTAGTTACAATTCGATTAGTTCAATTTTCTGATATTATGCTTTATTCAATTATCTCTTATATAAGGTTTTCTAACTTTTGACAATTCGCACGATAGAGTACCATTTGAAATTTCACATGATGTAGCTTTACCAGCTTTACGTCGGTACTAGGTTGCTCAATGATGAGCATGCAGATATGCTACACCATTCTTACCTATAGCCCTTGTATCTGTTGCGTGACACGTACAATTTTCGAGGCAGCTACTCAATGCATTACTATGTTAGTTGCTCAAGCCAATCGATGACGATGTACTCCACTTCAATCTAGGGGCATGGTAGCTAGATTCTTGTCACGCGTTTTCTATACCGTGATTTATGCCGCAAGCGTACGGTACCAAGTTTTGTAATATAGTAATGAAGTCAAAGTGTCGAACCCACAAAAATTGTAATTTAATTCCTACTTATTTCAGCTTTCACTTTATCTAGAAAAATTAAATATCAAGTCAATATTTTTATACTAAAATAATATAAATGTGTGACAATTCAAATGAAAGAAGGCAAATTATAGGAGAGTTATCAATGTGAGAAAGTCTAGGGATTGATTTCACCTCACATGTTTAATTTTTATTTACTTTTATTTCCTTTATTCCATTATCTGTTAATTCTTGCGTATAGTAGTTACAATCCGATTAGTTTAATTTTATGATATTATACTTTATTCCATTATCTTTTAGATAAGGATCTAATATTTGAAAATTTATTTGATGGAGTATCATCTCGACGTTGCGATAAACTAAATTCCTGACAAAATTACGTCAAACTGTAACTTTGCCAGCTTTACGACCGTATTGGAGTTGCTTGATGATGAGCACGCAGACATCCTATATCATTCCTGCCTATGACTTTTGTATCCATTGATAGACATACAATTTTTTGGGCAACTCCTTGATGCATTTTTATGTTGGTTGCTTAAGTCAATCGACGACGATGTAGTCCACTTCGATCTATGGGACAAGTTAGCCAAATTCTCTTTATTTGACTTTGAGATTATCTTTATTTGAGTTTGCTCTCATCACTGGACTGAAGTGTACAGGCGAAGAAGCATCGAAGGCTCGTATTTCGAGAAACAAGATGTTGAACAAATATTTTCATGGACAAACGACAGGTAACTCTGGTACAATTAGGGGATGCATTTAGGGCATGTGACCAAATGTTGGACAAATTGAAGTTGAGCTTGGTACTTATCCTTGAGAGCTTAAAGAGGTGGCATTATAAAAAGACATCAATTGACATTTTTCATTTGAAAGTTGTAGATGACAATAATGTCTTTAACAAATATCCATGGAAGCAGATATTTTATGATGATACTATACACGTCTTCAGGAGGGGACATTCGATTCCCAAGGGGGATAAGAATGAGCGTAAGTATGATGCATATGACTTGCCCTGGCATTACACAAATTTTAACATAATGAAAGTTAATTTTTTTTTATTAAATTTATATATAATACTAATTGTAAGTGTTGCAGATATGGGTATATGAGATTGTCCCCACCTTAGATAGCAGGTGGACAAGGAAAAGGGAGACATGCTGCTCTTGGATGCATCGTTGGCGAGCACATGATAAGCCAAGTGCCAAACAATTATCAGCTCTCCTAGACAAGCTTGAGATGAGTAGTATACCATTTGCGATCTATATTGTATGTCCTTTCAAAATCTCAGTATGTGATTATTAACTCGTTGAAATGTCAATATGTCAGCTTAAAGTCATCATTGAGTTAACACCAACGATGTAGGATGAGGGTCGGAGTTATGTGTATAAACTATATATTCCGCCTTTTCAAAACAATCAGATGCTTGAATCTGTCCTAGATCAAGATAGGGTATGTTAATTGAATATAATTTGTTGATTACCATTTTTGTTGTAATATTTTAATTAAGTTATTAATTTGTAATGTTTTTATTTTTGTAGATCGGCTATCACCTACACCGAGGAGATCACCTTCGTCGAGGAGATCACCTTCACTGAGAAGATCACCTTCATCAATGAGATCACCTGCATCTAGTTATAGCACCTCCACCGATGATTTGTTTGTACGTCTGACTACAATTATCAGAAAGGAGGTAAGAACACTACGAAAGGAGATACGAGACCTACAATGGTAGATGAGAGGCAAAGTAACAGAGTTACAACATGATATCAGAATCCTACGAGCCGATTTGGAAGACCTTCACACTGAGGTTGTAGCGTCACGAGTCGATGTAGCAGACCGACAAAGGGTGACAGAAGGATAGGAGGTGCCAGTGCCGGAAGGACTGGTGATTATGGGGATGGTGGGGGTGGCGGAGGTACTTGAGGAGAGGGTCACATAGGGCATGATGATTCGTCATGTTCATCGAATATTGCATTCGAGTCATTTTTCGTATATGTGGATGAGAGGTCCCAGTGACGGAGGGTGTTGCCCGATAGTGACGAAGCCGATGATCATCGTAGTGGCGAAAGATGTGACAGAGAAGGTTTCGGAGTGAGTGGTGGAGGGTGTGATACAAGGTCATTTGGACCAAATATTGGAGTCAATAGTTGTGATCATTCCCAAGATGGCTATAGATGAAATGATTCGTGTGCATGACAGACTAGCCGTTGTGCAGGACGGGACAACAGCTAGACAAGAAGTATCATAAGTATTTATAATTTTTGATTTGAAAACTTAGTTTCTAAGTTTTTAACTATATGTTATCGAACTAACATATTATTATTTACTTGCAAGAGTGATTGTGCCATATTCACAATCAAGTATATAGAATTTTTGAGCATTGATCACAAGGTTGATACAATCAACCAATTTTAGTGGATGTTGAATTTAGCGTGTGATTTATATGAATATGATTGTGATCCATAGAACATTGTATATTATTTTATTTAAAATGTAAATATTGTTTAATTAATTGTGATTCGTGTTTTATATGTAATTCTGAGTATATTTAATTGTATAAGTAATTGCAAGTTTAAAAATCGAAAAGAAGATTATTCGAATGAGAAATGGCAGGAAAAAAGTATGGGGACCTAATTGTAACTTTCTAATAGTTGATTCAGAACATAAAACAATGATCGAAGATCAAATAGACTCAATTGGAAGCAATTGCAAGTTTAAAAATTGAACGAAAAATTATTCGAATGTGAAAATAGCCGGAAAAAACCCTAGACGTCTAGGCAGGATATAAACAAGTCATTCGAGCCGACTTTCTGGACGAATTTTGTTATTGGATCACCATTTTATGTTCTAAATTTTATCCAATTAAGCATACTTGATCTTTCGTGCAATTTCTAAACTTCCCATTTGTATTCAATTGAGCCTACATCTTCGTTTTAAACTCGGAATGAACTATTACAAAGTTGCAATTAAGTAACTATAATATTTAATTGAATATTTAATGAAGATAATAATTACACAACAAATAAATTACAATAAATACTATATAAATTAGACATCCGTCGAATTGTTATGTAGGAGAATCTGACTGGTACAAAATCGTTGAGTATACCCTATTGCATTGCACTTACCGCACTCACGAGGTCAGGGAAATTCTTCGATAGATGGTATTTTATACTTACGTCTACATCCAAGAGCATGTGGTTCGACTTTCGGTGGCAACGAATTATTAAGTGAGAGAATGTGGTCGAGAACTTCTCACTCGATCTCATTTGGTAAAGGAAATATAATTTCGGTATACGTTCTCTTCAATAATCAGCCATGTAATAATAACTGCATAAAGTGTGTGGTAGAAATCCTCTATCTACAGTCACTGCGACTGCATGCACACATGAAAAACTCTCTAACTGAAACTTTCTACACGTGCACGTGTTATCATGCAAGTCCACGTTGTATTCGATATTACATCTATATTTCACGGAGAAGCAAAATTGATCTAGTGGTTCAACACATACTTTTCTCATCACCTCTAAAGTCTTGAAGAGTTTAACTTCCTGAGCTGAGGTTAGCACACTTATACAAGTCTATGATTCCTTATGTCGGTCATGAAACCACTGGTACAACTTGTTACGAATGTGTTTAATCATTGCGAGAATTGGTCGCTCGATCATTCTTGAATAATTCATTGAGCGACTTCACATTATTCGACGTCATCATGTTGTATCGACGTTCTAAAAAATGTAACCATGCCCAATATTCGATCCTAATCTCTGTTAGATAATCTCATGCATTATGTGACTTATTTTCTATTTCGATCATGAACTTATCAAACTCTTTAAAACTGTAAGCCTCTGCAGCTCTCCTAAATAATGCAACGATGTCACTGCCCCGATATTTAGTTTTCAAGTTGCCCTGTATATGATAGATGTAATAACCATTATGTGCCTCAAGAAAAATTTCAGCAATTCTTGACGTCCCCAACTACTTCCCTTAGCTTTGTGAAGAGCCAACGCATCGTTAGATCATTCTCGCATCGACTATATCGAATGTAAGAGGGTAAATTTGGATATTGATATTTTAACATGTAACAATAATCATCTTGCTTTCGCATATAACTTCAAGGATTGTACTGTCGACTAGAATTAGGGGTCATATTATGTTTCGAAATCCCTGAATGCATTGTCCAAAAGCCATGAAGAAATATTCGAAGAGATTATCGTCCTCCATCTCAATAAAAAATGTCAAGCCAAGATTAGTTATCCCTATGTTATAGTAAGACCTGACCAATTTAGCATAACTCTCCTCGACCTCCCCATGAAATCCTCCAGCTTGCATTATTTGGCCTTCCGGGCCTTTAGTAGCTCATGACTACCCCTTACTTTCGATGGATATAGTTAATGATGTCCGATGTTTGTAGATCGTTCGTGGGTTTTGAAACTTGTGCATTATCTGTCAACTAATAAACCATGCTCAAACTTGCTTGTGATTAGTTTGATGAATACCCATATCGCAATTATGTTCCCGTGCATACTTGCGAACTACAAAAAAACTCATATGTATCCAATTTCGTCGCTCGTAAATGCCAACGGTAATTGTCGTCAATGAAGATAACTGTGTATGTGGACTTGTTTGATTTCTTCACTTTAAACTTAAAGTTGTGTTTCAATGCAATCTAGTGCTCAACTATTTGCAAATCTTTCTTTTTTTCAAACAGTTGCTCGACATGCAAATCTTCATCACAGAAATCACACGCGAACAATTAGAGGACCGTGCACTCGTTCCAGCTCGTAAGCTCCCACCCGACTCATGTCTTGACAAGATAAAGCAATCAAATTCTATTTGTAAATTCATTTTCATTTTTTTGTCATGAACTATCGAGAGAATACTATACGTAACGGTGAGATTATGGCGGTGTCGGGAATAATCACGTCATCCACATGAGTTATCTACACTGTGTCCCAAAAATCATTCACATTACAATCCCCTCCATTGAAATCTTCGTATTCACTATCGGGGGCATTCTTCCTCACTATAATTATGCAAATAGGAGTCATACGATTTTGGTTCAATTCAATTAAAATCTTCATTTCAGCTTCGAAAGTAAAATTTACAAGTGGGATTGAAATGGATTTATACTTGTTGAATAGAAATCCCAATCCTATGTCGTAATGAGAGGGATCGACGTTGTGTTTGTTCAATAAATCAAGGTATATTTCTGCATATGATGCACTTGATGTTATCACAATTCTAATAGCACCACGTCTTTTACTCATCAATTTCCATACCCAATGATCATTTTCATTCATTTCAAATTCATCAAAGTAACAAATTGGGATTGCAGTTGATCCCATATCTACATTATGAAACAGAATATTTTTTTTAAAAAAAAAAATTAGATAATAAGGTAAAAAAAAGAAGGTAGGGCCTGCTGTTCTTTGTGCCCAGATGGTTGGGTTGGCGATTTTACAGATTGCCATGAATTGGTCTGAAATAATATAATTATAGATATTTTCTCTTTTTTGTTTAAAAAAGTTGTAGATCTGTTTAACAAATGTAAAATTTATCTGCCTTTGTCGAAATAAGATTTAACGATTAAAATCATATACTAATTTAACGAAAACAAAAATAAATATATGTAAATATACCTATCGATTCAAAGTGATGGCTATAAACGATATTTTTTGTTGAGCGTTTGATAAATTTATAAGATTCTAAGGTTGAAACAGATGGAAAGTGAAATCGTTTTTATATATGTTGGAGTAAACAGATAAATAAAGTGACTTGATCTTGAAATTTTTAGTGGGAAATGTTTGATTTTTTACTTTGTAAATTGATATTATTGTCTTTTAAACAACATCATATTTTTATAATTGTGTAATATATTTAAAGATATTTGTCTTTTAATCATTAAAAGGTTGACAAATAAAATTGGCTTATGTGGAACATAGTCACGTTAACTTGGCAAATTTAAAAAGTAACCCCCTCACCCCCACAATCTGCCTCTGAATGCTCGTTGAATTTGTAACTGTTACCGAACCATGGAATTAATTGAAAAGCTCAACCTGAGTCTTCTACCCTCGTAGTTTTCTTCATGTTGCCGAATTCTTCCACTTCGTCGTCTATTCCCTCTAAGTCGTCCCTAATTACCAAACATGCTATGCAACCCCTTATTTTTTTTTCCATGGGCTACCTCTGTAGTTTGGCCCAACTCGACAGATTTTAGCACTAGATTTTCAGCCTTAATTCTGAACCCAACCCAATTACAATCTTCCCTTCCACAGCGTGCCCCGACATCTTCTTCCTCAGCGCTACAATTTCTTCAAATCTGCCTTCCACCATGTTCTCTGGCGACATCTTCAACGTTGCTGCCATTTTCTCAAATTGGCACTGATCTTCCCTTATAATACTGTTTTGTTTAAGGGCCAATAATTTCTTGTTGTACACGTCCTCTCTCAATGGATGAGGACAAAACTTGGTTTGGTTAACTGCTACAAATTCAATTGTAGTATCAAAACTTGGTATTAATGGAATTACAGCGAGGACACTTGAAGTGAATTTGTTCTTGTTTAATTGGTTTTACCATAACACTGCACCTTGTTAAAGACATGAAGATTTTTTCATCAATCTGACTCCGTACCTAGTTAAGGATAAAAAAACAATTAGGAAAAAGGAAAGAAGAGTTCAAGATAACAACAATATGAATTGGAGGGTTTTGGCGGGAAATGGACGGCGACGGCCAAGGGGATAATGGCGGTGACGGCTGTGGAACGGAAGGGGAAAGCTTTTTTTAGTTTTTAATTATTTATTTTAACTCGTTTGTACTTTTTTGAAAAATTTGAAATTACAGTTGAGATTAATTCTTTATTTATTCATAAAAATTTATTGAGAAAATAGAAGAACAGTGAGGTTTTTTGCACCTATAGGGAAATCTTTTATCAATTTGAAAAGGTGTGGTATTTGACAATTTGTCCATACATTTGGAGTACTATGCCAATTAGCCTTCCTAAAATGCAGAGATGAAATAGTTGTACGGGAGTGATGCAAATTGAGTAATAATTATCACCTTTGTCTCCACAAGTGGAATATTTTGGTTCTATCCCTATCCATAAAGGCAATCGTGTCACAAGGACATGTTGCAACATATGAATGGAAAAGTGGTTTTATACAAGTAGGTTTGGGCATCGGGTAAATGGAGTTTTTCAATACTCAAAATTACCTATTATATTTTAGGTATTTCGTAAATGAAATATTATTCAGGTCCTTATTGTTAGAACTAAGTCCAAATTGAATCGTCGAATATTTTCATATAGACTCTTTCAATTCGTATACCTAACACGTTATTACTCGACAATATTTGTGTATGGGAGAAAATCTAGCTAAAAAATCTTCAAAAAGCTAAAAAAACTCAGCCACATGACTCAAGATAGTGAAGATTAAATACCAAAAAAAGATGAGAAAAATTAAAATATCAAAAACTAAATTACAGTTTGAAAACAAATGATTTTGGGAAATTATGATTTTTGGAATAGTGATAGATGGAAGAATGTGTGGCTGAAAAGTAATGAAAGTTAAATTTGTGTGTAATATTATTTTATTTGGAGAATATGTGGTTATAATTAAGAAAGAGAAAATTTTTTTAAAAAATTAATGGGTGCCAAACACCATGTAAATCTTATTTGATCCATAAGTGAGGCTTGATAGAGCCTATAATTTAATTATGAGCAATCCTTCAATTTTTCTATTCTTCAAATGAATTGACATGAAAAAAAAAAATTTTAATACATAACTATGTAGTATCAATGGATTGCAATCCACGTAGTGAACTCGCTCTATTCCAGTGAAAAGGAAAATATATATATTAAAAGAAAATCACAAACTCGAGATCACAAAAAAGGTACACAACAACAGAAGTTATTAATATATCAAATTTTATTGACACGTGTTATAAAATAAAAAATCACTTTAAGCATAAAAACAATACAAGAAAATAGAAAGTTCGAATTGTAAAGAATGAACGCTTTGATTCATCAACCTATACTACCACCCTAACTTTTGATTCATAGAAAGTTAAAATTGCAACGATTAATATGTATTAGCCTCTAAAATGCACAAATCTAGCGTGAGGCGAGAGACGAAAAAAGTAGGAGTCAATCTTGATTTCTTAGGGTTAGATTCTAGAATTTTATACAAATTAATACCCAAATTAGAGTTTTTAGATTTTGTACTTTTTTTACCTAGCCTATAAATTGTAAAAATAAAAATAAAAAATTATATAAAAAATCGGTTCTATCCCCATGGTTTTGGTTCAAGAACCAAGAACCGAATCGGACTCTGTCAGTTATCGATTTCGATTCCTAATTTATTTTTTTGGAATAGGACCTAAACTTCCGATTCTAATCAATTTCGATTAAATTGCCGATGCATACATACAACGTCTTTTTCTCCGACCTCAATGGACCAGCTTGGATTTGGGCTTAACAACTTGTCAATGCGTTTGGTATACTTTAAATTGAGTCGTTGAACTTTTTGGTTTGGATTAAGCTTCCCAACTAATAATAATCAAAGAAGTAGTCGTCACTAATATTCTTGCATCTATAATTCCGAATAAAAAAAGTCTTATTAGAAATGTATATGGATAACACTTTCCTGATCCTTTATGCATTCTTTTTATAGATAGGAAAAGCAAGTACACAACACCAAAGATGAACACACACACACACACACACCAATATTCTCCACAGAGTGAAATTACAGAATTACTGTCTTATAAGATGTTACATGGCAACCAATCCGATATGTAGTCATTCAAGCTTGCCCAATTGTTGCCACTATTATGGGTTCAGACTGGTACCTGCAATTCAATAAATCACAGTACATTAGATTGGACAAATATAATTGAAATGATAAATGGAGAAAAACAAGTTAAAATTTGTCCATTCCTCTGTTCGGTCGAGAGTACTAATGTGTTCGATGTACCTAATTTGCGGAGTAGGTTCACATTGGATAGGAAAAAAGGTGTCACACTGAGTTGTTGGGCATAGGCCAAATCTTGAAAACTTATCCGGCTCCCTTCCGTCAACTGCAAAACATGCACTTAATTTTCTAAGTTAACCACGTATAAAATATTACATACAATTATCTATTTATCTATCAACTTAATGAGACTTTATATGTTTGAATGATCACTGAATTTTGCACAATGTGACAACTTACTCACCAAACTTCATCAAGCGTCCCATTAGCTACTGAACTTTACTCCATCCCACTCCATCACTCCCCGGATGGAATCTGTTTCAATTGATGACTACGTGGACGATGGAAATACGACATGGACAGTTATATCCCTCCAAATGTTAAATCATCCGCCAAACTTATTGCCACGTCATCCATTCTAAATAACTTCCAAACAAGGCTTTACCAAATAAACAAAATGTCACCTTGATAATTAGAACCCCAGAAATATCTCTCACGTGATGTCTACAATCTAAGCCCTAATCCCCAAATCCAAATAATCAGTTAACAAAGCTTGATGGAGGCTGGAGATTGGACGAAAATGCTTCATGCTCATTAGTTTTAGCTATACACAAACTTTTAACCTGGCCTATAAATATCCATTTGATTCGAGGCGTCAGCAAAGACTGCCGTCTGTTCCAAAAACAAAAGGCCCTTAGTGCCCGAGGGTCTTCTTTCCCGTACAATTCATACATGAGTATGATTGGATTGACAAAAATAGTTTCACGCTTTCTATTTTTCCTTCTGACAAATAGAGAAAATGCACAAACAGTATGTTTACAACCAAAATCTTATCTGATATATAAGAATTATCTGATATCTGAAACCAAAATACTTGGTAACTAGAATATTTAATGACGACAATAATTACACAACAAACAAATTACAATAAATACTATTGAGATTATACATCCGTTGAATTGTTATGTAAAAGAATATGACTTGTAAAAAATTGGCGAGTATGCTCAGTTGTGCTGCATCTGCAGTACCTACGCAGTGGGAAAAACTCTTCAGTAGATGGTATTCTAGATATATGTCTATGTCTAGGAGCAAATGGTTCGACTTCGGGTGGCAACAAAGTATTAAGTGGGAGATATGGTCGGAAACTTCCCACTCGACTTCATTTGATAGAGAAAATATAGTCTCAGCATACACCGCTCTCCAAATATTAGCCGCGTAATAAGGAAAGTATAAGGTATTCGGTGTAAAGCCTCTATGCATAGTCACTACAACGGCATACTCACATGGAAAACTGTCCAATTGAAATCGTTTACAAGTGCATCTATTATTATTCAAGTCCACCATATATGCGATATTATGTACACATATCATGGAGAAGTGCACCTGATCCACTGGTTCCATGTGTACCTTTCTCTCCACTTCTAGAGTCCTGAAGAGTTTATTTTCCTAAGCCGAGGTTAGCACATTTGTGCAATTCTATGATTTCGCACGTCCGTCAGAAACCATTGCTACAGCTTGTTATGAATGTGCTCAATCATTGATTAATAACTTTTGATCCTTCTTGAATAATACATTGAGAGACTCCGTATTATTTGACGTCATGGAACATGTGACCGTACCGAGTGTTCGATCCCCATATTTGTCAGACACTCCTGTTTAAAATGTGATTTTCTTTCTATTTCAACCACGAACTTATTACACTCTTCAATACTGTAAGTTTTTGCAGTTCTCCCAAACAATGCAACGATGTCATTGCCTCGATACTTAGTCTTCAAGTTGCCTTATATATGGTACATGCAATACCCATGATGTGCCTCGAAAAAATTTTCATTGATACTATTTATTATAGACTGTCCCCGATCGATTACAAAGACAATGTTATTGACATTCTCAATTACTACTCTCAACTTTGTGAATAACCAACTCATCAACAGATCATTCTCGATATCGACTATGTTAAATGTAAGATGGTAAATTTGGATGTTGACATCTTGACATGTAGCGACAATCAACTTGCATTCGTATTAAGCTTTCAGAGTTGTACTATCGACTAGAATTAGGGGTCGCATCGCATTCATAATCCCTAAATGCATTGCCCAAGAGCTATAAAGAAATACTTGACGCGATTCTCGACCTCCATCTCAATAAAAAATGACAAGCTAGGATTAGTTATCCCCATATTATGACAATACCTGGCCAATTTAGAATAAGTCTCCTCGATCAAACCCATTAAATCTTCCAATGTACATTCTTTAGCCTTTTAGACCATCGATAGCTCATGACTATCCCGTACTCTCGACAACGTCGTTAATGATGTCCGAATGTCTTTTGATCGCTGTGGGTCCTGAAATTTGTACATTATTTGTCGACCAATAAACCATGATCGGGCAAGCCTGTGATCATGTTGACGAATACTCACTTCGCAAGTACATTCCCGTGCATATTTGCAAACTATAGAAAACTCATTTGCGTCCATCTTTGTCGCTCGCAAATCCCAACGACAACTTTCATCAATGTAGATAATTGTGTATGTCTTGTTTGATTTCTTCACTTTAAACTCAAAGTTGTGTTTCAATACAATCATATGCATGCCTTCTTGCAAAACTATCTTCGTTTCAAATAGTTACTTGACATGCAAATCTTCATAATTGAGAACCACACGCGAACAATTAGAGGACCGCGCACTCGGTCCAACCTATGAGTTCTCACCCCACTCATGTCTCTGACGAGATAAATAAATCAAATCTTCATTGGTAAATTTATTTTCATTCTCGTTATCTTGAACTATCGAGTGAATTTTATGTGTAACTGTGAGATCATGGTGAGGAAAAACAGCATCGAGAATAATCACATCATCCTCACGAGCTAAGTCACCATGTCCCAAAAATCATTCATATTACGATCCCCTCCATCGAAATATTCGTATTCACTTTTGTGGACATTCTTTCTCACTAAAGTTACGCATATAGGAGTGTGCGAATTGTGGTTCAACTCAATTAGAATCTTTATTTTAGTTTTAGAAGTAATCTTTACAGTTGGAATTGAAATGGATGTATGCTCGTTGAATAGATTAATCTTAATTCCATATCGTACCTAGAGGAATCGACGTTGAGCTTGTTCTGTAAATCATTGTATATTTTTGCATATGATGTATTCGATGTATGCACAATTCAAATAGCACCACGTCTTTCACTCGTCCATTTCTATGTCCATCAATCATTTTCAATCATTTCAAATTCATCAAAGTAACAAATTGGGAATACAGTTGATTCCATATCTACATTACGTAACATATAATAAGGGTAAAAAAAAGAATTATTTTGGCTCTGGCCGGCTATTAATAGCTAGCCCAAATGGTTGCCAAGCGGGCTGTCAGCAATCGGCCTAGCTGATTTTGTTTCCCTTTTTACAGACGACCATGAATCTGTCAGAAAGAAAATACATGTAGATAGATTTTTTTTTCTCTTTTTGCTTTAAAAAATTATAGATCTGTTAACAAAATTTATCTACATGTTAATATATGTCGAAATAAGATTCAACAATTAAAGAAGTATACTAATTTAAAGAAAACAAATATATATACATAAATATACTTACCGATTTGAAGTGAATGATATAAACAATATTTTCTTGTTCAACTTTTGATTAATTTATGAGATTTTAATATTTAAGCAGATGCAAAATGAGAAATTTTTTATCAGTGTTGGAGTAAACATATAAGGAAACTAAGTTGTTTTTGAAATTTTAAGTGAAAAGTGTTTGATTTTTACTTTGTAATTAAAAGTGCATTATTGTCTTTTAAACAACAATAATACTTTTGCAATGTTATTTATATTACAACCACAGAATTTACTTATCACACCAATATAATCACACCACAATTCAAATTTATTTTTGATAAATACGTTATAACCAATTTACAATTATATTCCTAATCCATTAAAAACTAAAAATGGAAAAGTAAATATAGCATTGTGGTGTACTTATCATTTCAATATTTCTACTTATTTTTCTCATCTTTCCACCCAT
>CAIGRB010098784.1:160517-187936 GCA_903798255.1 Fraxinus quadrangulata
GCTTGTTTGAGCCTTTTTTTTTTTGTCCAAAATGTATTTTGAAATAGTATTTTGATAGAAAATATGTGGTTAAAAAATAAGGAAAATTTTTGAATTTGCGTGTAATATTATTTTATTGAAGAACATGTGATTGAAAATAAGAAAGACAAATATATTTTTGAAAATAATAGGAACCAAACAAGATGCACAATAATTATGACATTATATGTCAGCATTAATTTGCATACAGCCCCCTCTGTTTCTTCTCTTGTTGGGATGGGACCTCATCCATCTTCAAAAAGTAAATACATACGTCCTCTTATATAAATAAATGTACAACGCATTGCCGTAAATATGTCAACTCATCTCTCCAAGTTTAAGATGGTTCCTGAACGAGTCTCTAGCTTTTTTTGGCGATGGACTCATTCCCATTACTAAAGTGAAATATTGCCTCGACCTGACTTGTACCAGAATCGCACCAAAACCGCAGGAGATTGATTAAAAAGGCAGCTCATATACAAGGTCGGCTTGAGATATTCGAGGCCTTAGACAACAAATTATTGCAAAACTCTTAAATATAATTTTCTATAAGCGTATTGATCTCTTTAGTATCATTCATGTTCTACTCAAATTAATTTTTTATATTATTTTTGAAAAATTAAACGAGCCTTTTTAAAATAAATAACTTATTTTTAACTTTCATAAAAATTAATTTTTTAATTTTTTTTTAAATGTAAGCTTACTAAAAAACTATGGATTTTTTTTTTTAAATTAAGTTCATTAAGGATGTAAGTGTCCAAATGTTTTGAGCCTCTTATTTAGTCCATCATATTATTTAGTCATGTCTTTTAAATGAAATAAATGATCCAACTCAAAAAAGAAAGAAATTTTTTTGGTGGTAATTACACCCTTCTCCACTTTTCAAAATCTATATTCTAAAATTAGATTTTAATTTTTAATTTTCAAATGTCAGATTTTTTTAATTAGATACAATATAAATATATATGTATTAAAAGTTTGTTTCCCTGATTTAAGCGCGATAAAGTTAGAAAATTACGTAACTTCCATATATTTCGAAACCTCAACACACTTCTCTTCTTCATAGACCCACGACCACAACACATCTCCATCATCGCCGTTATTCTCCGATGAAATCACCAATACCGTCATCACGCACATTTTCGTCACACCGTAAAACCATCAAATGTAAGCGTATTCTCTCCGTGGAAGCTATATATTCTAAACCCAAAAATCGAAATCTATACATCCTAAACTCAAATCTAAATGGCTCATTCAAGGAGTGAAGACAGAAAATGTAAAAGAAAGTCGGAGGAGGTTCATGAAGATTTGTCATAAAAAAGACACAAATCGAATCGGTCTGTCAAAAACACATCGGAGAAGAAGATATTTGAGATATTTTCAGATGTGTTTTTCAATTGAATCAAATGTTCGAACCCTAAAAGTGACTGGGTAACGTGTATTGATAGTGTATTATACATTTGGGACTTATAATATATTCAATTTGTGATGTATGAGTTCAGTGCATATTGGTATTCCGTTTTGTGACCCATAACCAATGATCTTTTCTTTGTTTGATTTACGAATTGTGGAATGGAAAAAATAATCATGTTTGTGACCTACCAAACCGTGTGTGACCAAACTTTTTTTGTGTGATCAGTATGCATGTGTGGAGGTTGTGACTATACAGGGGGGATTTTTTTGTGCGGTTTTTGAATTAATACATTTTTTGGTCACACATAATGCAGGTTTGGACTTTTGTTATACCAAAGAAAAGTTGGTTTCTTAGTAAAATTACTGTTATTAACATTAAAGGCGTGTTGCCGAAGTTTAAATCCAATCTGACGATGCACAAAGGAATATCATTCGTAATACATGTTTTGGCCACATTCTAGAGTGCGATGAAATTGTCGCTCAACCGCAGTTGATCCATTATTTCCTCCTGAGGCAGCTTTGACAACCAAATGTAGACGAAATGTGGTTCAATATAGAAGGGCAATTTGTTAGATTCTCGCTTTCAGAGTTTTGTTTAGTGTCCGGACTTAGATATTTTGGAAATGTTGATATGAACAAATTGGAGAAGATGCCGCCCCGTTTGAAAGAAAAATATTTTAGTAAGTTCAACGTTGTGACACATGAAGATGTCAGGGAAGCATATATTGCTGCTGGCGACATTCATGATGAAGATGTTTCCATGCTCGGTGCATTGTATTTCACCACTTCATATTTACTTCCCAGAGATTACAAAAAAGTTGTTGAACACTACTTGTTTGTTCTAGTTGAATTCTTTAATGAAATGAACATGTTCTCCTCGGATAAATCATTGTTTGACACGCTTATCGGTTCACTTAGGGAGGGTTGAGTAAGAGAACAACCCATTATAGATTAAAAGGTCTTTCGATAGTGTTTCAAATATGGATATATGAGACGTTTCCTAATCTCGATAGATGTATAGCCAAAATGATTTCAAGAGAGTATCCCAGGATAAAGAATTGGATGACAGATGATCACCCATCGACTGCCAAGCTCGAAGGACCCGATTGCTTCTCGAACCTGGGTGTAAGTGTTTAAATACAACACAAATTTGCATGTCACATGTACATATTTTTAAGTCACATATCACAGCAAATATGTCACAGGTCATTTTCATTAAGTCGCAGATGATATACCATAGGTCACAAGTCATTTTCATTGAGTCACAGATCATAGGATATAGGTCACACACACATTATTGCATCCTGTATAGGATCATCTCACATCACACATGTCAAAATTTTAATGTTTTCAATGTACACCCAATTAGTATTACAGGTCAAAATTCAAATTGATGATTTATGGATTGTAGAATTTCGGACATTATATATTTCAATGCATTTGGAATGAGAGTTGAAAATATGTGACTTGGTCCCGTTTGACACTGAAATGGCAATGCCATACATGTCTGAAGTGCTATATATCAAACATATCCAACCAAAACTTTCACGTGTGGAGAAGAGAAAGGGCAGAAATTCGAATAGATCAGATCATCAAACTGATACAAGCAGGAAGCAATGTTCCTCTGGTGTAAAACCATCTAAACCTCTTCTCATGATAATAGATGGTAGAATTGGACACGCCGATATTAAACTTGATGATGATGATTTTGTGGACCCTCCACCCAGATGGCAGGGGACATCATCCCACGATAATTCTCCGATTGGGGAAGGTTGTTCTGGTGGCACAAATAATCCGCGTACACCTCATTCAGTTGGGCCTCTATCGAATGATGTAAGTATTTTGTTTAATGTTAGTGCATCACATGCTGCTTGATTAACTTAATTTTTCATATTTTCACATACATGGTAGGTTCGATGCATATGTCACGTGTATGTTAACAGGTCACAATTAACGGGTCACAATTTTTAGGCTACTTTGAATCAGTTACAGTTATGGTATTATTAGTATTTGTCACAATCAACTTGGAACTGTTTGTAGGTATTCATGTGGTGCAGGTGGCTGCTGAACTGAGAAAACAGTTCAGTGGACAAATCTCTGAACTCCAGTATAAAAATCAATTGCTGAATTAACAGCTTGATGAGATGAAGTCACAGATGTCCACGTTGAAGTCTGATCAGCAGAAGAAATTGAACATTATTGTGTGAATGCAAGGTGAAATCCATACGGACCTGCTAGACATCAAACCGAACATGCAGTTTTTATCCGAATTTGTTACTGCCTTGAATTCTAGTTCAATGGATGAAATTTTGAACAAATTTAGAGAGACATCTGTGGTAAATGTTGAGGGAGATTCTGAACCTGCAGACCAAGTAAGTTATTGCTATAACGGTTGACTTCCGAAATTCAATCGTATATAACTATCGACATTCAATTATTCATTTTACTTTTCAAGGGGAAAAACAGTTGATATGAAAGAGAAGGGTAAGATGGATCATGCCCATAAATTTTTCCCATCCGGTCTGCAAAGTCCATCATTTGATTTGGGTATTGGATACACACAAGCTACCCAGTCAGAAGCAATGAAGTCTAAAGAATTGCAACCGCATGTCGACTCCGTCATTTCCAATGTCTTGAAGGAGATAGACTCTGCCGCGAATGAGGTATTAACAATTATTACTATCACATTTCTTCAAATCAAGTTTATGTTGCATATTATGTACAAGTCACACGTCACACCATTTCCGAATGGTATAAATCCAATTGTTTCACACGTTTGATATCAATTTCCATTTTTAGGAATCGCATGTTCCCCAACCAAGCTCCGGATTGCTCGTTAAGAGGGCTCCCAGGCCGGCTAAAGCACTACAGTCTCCATATATTAGCGTTGAAGGGAAACAAATAAAGCCTCAAGGAAATGTAGTTGTCTTCCAAAATTATAGTCAGAATGCAGATGATTTTGATATTGCTGAATTTGAAAACTAGTTCCAAAGAGGATACAAACCCCAGACAAAGTATGAATGTTATCTATATCTGATGTGTGGTTTAGAAATAATTCTAACTGCATTTCCAATGAATTTATTTTCATTTGCAGGAAGAAGTTTAATGATAAAAATGATCCTATTAAACCACCTTTTGTAGTTGGTGAGTTCCTTGTGGGAAATAAATCCTGGTGGTATGAACTTGTATCGAAGGAGGTGTCCTTGAGTAGTTCGGTATGTTGCTAAATATATGTTACATGTTCGAAATGTGACATGTATCGGTAGGTCACAAGTTCCATTCGTATGGTCATGAAATAGAATTTTTAAGTCACTGAGTTTGTATTTTCGGTCACATTTCATTAGTTATTTGGTCACATATCATTATTTATAGGTCACATGTTATATTTGTACTATTACATATTAGTATTATAGATCACAGGTTATATTTATAGGTCACATGTCATTTGTCTATTTTAGTTTAGACGTCACTGTTGTTTAAGTTGTATAACTTTTTGAATTTTTCATTATCCTTGCATTGTAATAGCATATGGCCGTGTGCTTCTACTACATTCGTCAGTTAGCAAGAAATAGGCCAAATGTGAAATACAGCGCTACAACAACTGATTCCTTGTTTCAGGCCAAGCTCAATAACATATATCAAACGTTCAAGCAAGATCCAAGTGTAGTTGCCACCGATTCACGACTAATTGACGACATTATAGGTGCACGCATCCCGTTGAGCACTCCCTGGGCTGACGTGGACCTTGTTTTTGCCAATAATGCCCACCAATAAAGCACATTGGATGCTTGCAGTGCTCGACATAAAGAAGAGAATGTTTCTTGTATTCAATTCCTCTAGAAAGTCATACAAGGATGTCATGGTCCTTGTTGGAATTGAACCATATGTGAAAATTATCTCACACCTCATGAAAGCTATTGGAATCTGGAAAGATTTGGTTGATTTGAACGTGATGCTTGATTTCTACAGAAAAATGGGTAAGTTTGTGACATCCACATTAACAGTACCACTATTATTCCTTGGAGTTATATATTAATATTCTGTTGTTTCTTTTTCAGACATGACTGTGGCATATATGTGGTGAAATATGCTAAATACATGCTACATAACAACATAGGATCAATGTCGATGAAATTTGATGCAGGTAGAGCACGGCTGGATATGACATCCTTGCTATTTAAACATCGAAAAATCAAAAAGGCCAGTAAGAAGGCACAACAAACTGGAAGAACAAGTATTGACATAGAGTGACGGTTGAAATGCAATCTGAATATTAAATATGAACATGTAATAGATGGAAAATTGGAGCATATTTTGTAGTTATTGGTTGGGATTTTAACCTGTTGACTTGGGATGTTAATCAGTTGCATTTAATCAGGTCTTTTAGTTGTTCAATGTTGTTGCCTGGAGTTCAAATCATGGTCACAACTTACTATTTCAGGTCACGTGTTACTTTTACAATGGTCACAACATAGGTCACAGATTATTGTACAATGAATGATAACATGATAGAGATTCGATCTCCGAATTTTATTAATGTTCACATGTTATTTTTAAATGGTCACAACGCAGATCACAAATTATTGTTTAATATTATTAACGTTCACAGATTATGACTTCAAAGTTCACATAACAGGTCACATATTACGTTGCTGTGCATAATGATTGATAACATGATAAGGCACATAACTCAGCTAAATTAATAATGGTCACATGTCAATTTTAAATGATCACAGCACAAGTCACAAGGTTTTGTGCACATCTCACATTTTTTTGTTAATGGTCACACATGTAAATTTCAAATGGTCACCACATGCAATAGTTGTTCAATGGTCACAGCATTTGTAACAAAAAGAATGTAAAAATAAACATGTTGTCTGAATGAATATATTCGTTCTTTAAGGCATTACATACGAAAATTGAATGAGAAAAGAATCAATTCATCGAATTATGGTCACTATCTATCATCATTTGACTTCTTTTTTGTTCCTTTGTTTTATGATTGACTTTCACTTAACGGAAACAAGCTGGTGCATGTTCTACGGTTGTGACCACTTTCACCACATCGTCCACATTTGATAGTTATGATCGATTCACATGCTGATCTGAATCTCTTCTCGATAGGCCTTCCACAACTTCACTTTTGATTAGGTGCTAATACAACATTGTCTTGTAAATCTTTAGGCACTATCCATTCATTTGGATTTCCAACAGGGAAAATGCTTCCTTGGTAAGTATTCCGGTATGCTTCTCTTGTGTAATAATATGAACAGAACTCATATGGTTCCATCTTCATACTTGCAATATCAACCAATATATGTGGATACAGTAGTTGATCAACTTGAAGCATCCTACATGTGCAAGTACGTTGTTCTATATCAACAACGAAAGATGAACTTTCACAAGTAATTGAAAATGTTGCCTCATTTACAGGAGAAACTTGCAATTAACGATCAAAATCATGTAAACAAGTACAGAAACAAAGATAAAGATGTATTAGGTCACATGTCAGATGTGCTAGGTCACAAATGTAGAGAATACCCTCAAGTTTCTCATATCTGTGCTCATTTCCCTTAACTGCTTCTCGTAC
The DNA here is from genome assembly GCA_903798255.1 of Fraxinus quadrangulata. Lineage (NCBI taxonomy): Eukaryota > Viridiplantae > Streptophyta > Magnoliopsida > Lamiales > Oleaceae > Fraxinus > Fraxinus quadrangulata. The sequence continues at coordinate 167,539 of CAIGRB010098784.1, forward strand.
TTACTCGACAAGGTTATGAAAGTCCTTTGCGCGGTCTCCCTATGTTTGCAGAACCAAGATTGTGTAGTTTTACGCAATGACTCCAACAAAGCTATGACAAGGTAGTTCTTGGCAGACTTTGTGACCACATTAACTGACTCTACTATATTCGATGTCATTGTGAAATATCTATTCATGGGCATGTGAAATCGTGACCATTTCTCAGGCCCAACACCATCCTTCAATAAAAAAAATGATGACTCTAGTCACATACTTTACAATAGTACAATAAAAGTACACGAATGTAGATTGAAGATAGAATGTATTATATTACCAGGTAACCCCTTATCTTTTTATTAATTGCATCGAGTTGTTGCATGTTATATTCGTATTTCGATAAGGTGTAAGCGCGAACTGTTGAATTGAATGCTCGTGTTATGTTGTGACCCGATCTTCCATAGCGTGTTTTCAGATTTTATAGGAGATGATATGAACAGATCCCATGACATGCTCCAAGATATACATATTCAATTGCCTTTTTGATACTATTGTAACAATCCGATATAAAACACAACCCTTCTCTATTCCCATATGACTTCCTCAAGTTCTCAAAAAATCACGACCAAGATCTGTTATTCTCATTATCACCAATCCCGAAAGCAAGTATGAATATGCTGTTATTTGCATCCTGTGTACATGTCGTGAACAGAGTCCCACCATAATGTCCATTTAGATACGTGACATCGACCACAATAACATACCTACAATGTTTCCATCCCTGAATTGATGCACCGAATGCCATGAATCAATATTTGAACCTATTGTGACCATCAAGTTGTAATCCTGTGACCGTCCCAAGATTTGTTTCCTGCAACATTGAAAAGAATTTCGGGATCTGACTAAATGAATCTGTCAGGTCACCTCTAACCATTTTCAAAGTTTTCTCACAAGATCTCCAAGCCTTCACATAGTTCAAAGATATTTTATATGTATGCAACATGTCATTACGTATATCATTTGGAGTGTATATGGTGCGCGATGATGTGAATTTGTATTTGATGCAAGATGACACAACTGACTTTGTCACTTGCCTATGAGTACCTAATACGATGTTCGAAGAACACGTGTGACCTTCTGCAATGTTCCTAATTTTAAACATCTCTGTTCTGGCCAATTTTGATGCTCTGCATATCCAATCACACTCGTCATGACTACACTTAACAAGGTAGTCTTTCTTGTCTGCCCGAACAACTACAAATTCAAACATATTTTGGATTGCATATAAGGACAAGCTCAACTTCAGAATCTCCTTGTTACGGAAAACCATTCATTTCTCTACTTCTCTAAAGTCATCTATTGATACAATCGTGACCACATGTTTGAAATCGTGACATGATGGTTCTATTATTGATCCACATATATCTGTTGACATCTCTAGCAACGAAAATTCCTTTTCATTAGATTGTACACAAATTGGTACTGTGATACGCTGTTTGACGCATTCTGCAGCTGTGACCTCTATTTTAATTGGATACTTTGAAGGCTCCTGATGCATATTCTTCAACACCATGTATGACAACACATTATTGTCATTCTTGATTGTGACCGGAGGTAGATCGCTAACCAACTCATAACTCATTGTGACTGCGACCTTAGTAGGATCCAACCCAAACTCTGTTATAACTATATCTAGAAGCTTCGCATACCCGCAGTTACGATCGATCAACACTAGTGATATCTGTGATCCATTCATCAAACAAACATGATTGTTTTCCATTTCTGCAAAAGAAATCAACTTAAATAATATACGTGAATAAGAAAATTCCAAGTAACAACGAAAACACATCACACTTTATTAGTCATGGTCACATATTGTACATCTGAAGGTCACATTTTTATATTTAATTACACAACATGAACGCCAGCTGTCACGGACTTATTACAGATTTCGAAGCACATTTGTGACTAGGTTTCTGACATATGATTTAGAACAAAAGCATGTCACAATTTTTAAAATTGCATGTCATATATTATGAATTCAACTTGAACACTAATGGTGACGGATATATTAGAATATTCGAAGCACATAAGTGAACATGTCACTGACCTCGATCTAAGCTAGAACAAAAGCACAATACGATTTTTTTAAAATGCAGGTCACATATTATGATTTCAATTTTTTTATGAAACAAACATGGTCACAAATTAATGATAATAGTCACAACATAATCATTGTCAATCCTAGAAGTCTTTATCGACTTCACTCAATCGATTTGTTCAAATAAAAGTCACTACATCCTGATCAATCATTCATAAAAAAAAAAGGTGTCGTCAATTTGTATATTAATGTCAATTCTCGAAATTTCAAATACATAAATTCATCTACTATTGATAAGAACATTGTGACAATACATGAACATGCAATTAATTGATTTAGAATGATATACCCGATCTGTCCGAATCTACCGATTTAGTAGACAATTGACGTAGTGGAATCTGTTTCATGAATTGTCCGATTTCTTGGTGACCATAATCTCACTGTATTATTTGAATCGTGACTTGAAATTTTCGATTAACGTTGCCTTAAAGATTTCTGGTGGCTGTAGAAAGACAATTTCAAATCTCTGTGGCCTTTATTCATCGGCTGCGTAACGTATTGTATTTTGGGGAGATAAATTTTAGAGACCAGAGAATCTGGTATTGACGAAAGTCACGCCTTTTTTTAGGAACTTGATATGTGTGTGTGTGTGTGAAATATTTGATTTTAGAAATTTGAAAGTTGTTTTCTTATTTTTAAAATAGTATATAGTAAAAATCTGATAAATGAATTTTTCCCTTTTTTAAATAACCTAAAACATACCTTAAAAAAGCCCCAAAATACCCTCCAAACAATCCGAAAATTACAAGACCTGGGTAAAATCTTATGCCCTTCTAAAAGTCCTCCACCATGTACACGCATAGAATGGCTTAAAGGCTCTCTGTTTTTTTTTTTTTTTTGCCTATTCAATTGGCAGCACACGCATATGCCAATTGGGCCATTTTCCAAATTTTTTTTTTTTGCCCTTTTTGCCTCCAATAATTGCATGTTAAGTCCCTCAACTTTGATCTTATATATTTTGGTCCTCCATGGAATGACTAAAAGCTCTCAGCCTTCGAGCCAATTCAATTGGCACAAGCATGCGCCAGTTGGCCCATTTGCCAATTTTTTTTCCCTTTTTTGTTTGCCACAAGTCCTCTAATAATTGTATGTTAGGTCCCTCAACTTTGATTGTGTATATTTTGGTCATCAAAATTTCACTTTTATTCCAACCATGCGGATAAATTGCACTCAAAAGTCCTTTAACTTCAACAAGTTGCACTTTTGTCCTCAAATTCACTTTTTGTACGCTTTGGTCCCTTTTCACTTCATTTTTGCCTTGTTCTTCTTCCATTGGGGGTTTTAACTTATAAAAGCAATAATTACCCAATTGCAAGTAGAAATTCTCTCATTTAATCAATATCAAGCTTATTTAGACATTTAATAAATGTGTAAAAACACGCTTACCAAACACCCCCCAAAACTTAAGTTCATGTTCGTCCTGAGCAATATTATCTAATAGCACAATCAAGCAACATGTGACAATGATCAATAATATTAGATAACTTGTCAAAATATCCATGAGTGTGAAATTGTAAAATCTATTCACAAATAAGCCTCTAAATAATGCCACCAAAAGCAATTTGAGCTTATCTAATGTTTGATTGGTATGTGTGTGCATAGTTAATTTCAAACATTACCCAGACTCAGAAAAAGTTGTAGAAATTGGTGCTAACCTTACCTTTAGTGGTCATTTCTTTCATTTTTTGCTCATGAGATTCGAACGCCCAAATAGATACTTATTTTTTTTTTAAGGTGTTAATCTAAAGGTTGCTCTCAAACCATTCTTTTTCTTTTCTCACGTTAACTTGGTTGGGTCTAATTGACAATGTCAACAATCTAGACATGTGTTGATTCTCCTTAGAGTTGAGTGCTTCGATATTTAAGTTTATACAAGTAATTCAAACTCATTAGTTGTCTAAACCCCCAAATTAATTATAAATGCATGATTACTTGCTAATTTTAATGATTATAGTTCACTTCCTTAAGATTTCTTCTTGACTGCGAGCTTTAGGTCGGTAACTTCTCGATTTGTGAAGACCAAAGGGTTGGGTTTCGAGATACTTCTACGAACTTACTAATTTGAGTTAAAAAAGCTACAGAGTGAGGCATAGGATTTAACAAGTGCAATGCCCTTTCTAAACAAGACAAAAATATATAGGACTTAGATTCCTAGTATTTGACCATTACCTTAATTGTTAATCGAAGACACTCCATAAAAATATATTAATGTGCATGGAATCAACACAATTCTAGATAATTTCCTTCACCGGTTCAACCAATCCCAAACTTATCTTGCAATATTGTTAAGTGATAGAGAAAAGAATGTAGGTTGATAAAAATTTACACATAACTGATAACCTATTTCCACCAATTCACAAATCTCTCCATCAATCAGTAATTTTCAAACCTAAATAATAAGTAGTCATAACTATTGTGCTCAAAATAACTCGAGATCTTTGGTCATAGTTAATGAATCAATAATAATTTTAAACATCAACCATCCTTAGTCGGCAAGGCTATTTAACGTGTTACACAATCAACACAACATAAACCATCAACCCTAAACTTGAATTAGATATTGTATTCAATATATAAAAGAACAAAATAAAAGAGAAGAGTGGGTTAACGAAACTTTCCTAGTTGGGTGTTTGTTGAAGGATGCTTATGATGGACTTGGGATTGTGACCATCGTTTAGAAATCATTATCAATTCACTCCCAAACTTGTTGAAAACTATGGGTGGGAAGGATTTCAAAAATGACCTACAAAAATTGATAACTAATAAAAGTAAAAGTATGAAAAAAATAAAAATAAAAAAATAAGAGTAAGAAAATTGAGTTGTCACCCAATAAGTGTTTTTTAAAGTCTTTAGCTTGACTTTGGTAGAATCATGGACATTTAATGAGCTTTAGAAGCCATACTTAGTTTTCTTCTTTTGACTTTACTCCACTTTTATTTATTTTCCGAAACTCTTTATTTTGTCAATATAATATGACTTGCCTCTTCCATCCGATTCAAATCCAACTATGTGGACTTCCATATCCTCATTAGGCTTAATCATAAAATCAATTTTCGGGCAATAAATGAAGTTGGAAGAATGTATGTTAATTTCATCCTCGTTGATTGCTTACATCTTCATTCAGTTCTTTGTAATTAAATTGTCATCCTCTTTGAGCTTTTCGTCAATACTTATATCTCTTCGGATTTAATGATCGGTCCACGATCGAAATCCACGGGCAATGACAAGTTTTTCCTATAAGCTACTTTAAATAGATTATACCCCCACGTTTGAAATTTGTCCTAGTACATGGCATCTTGCATAAGCATGTCGCTTTTATCGAACTTGATAAGTTCATGATAACATTTTACAAGTACTTTCTCGTTCAATAGGGAATGACTATCTCCCACAAACTCGATATTCTCATCCTAAATGTGAAGTACATAATCTCCCAGGAGCTTGTAACTCTCATCAGATTTGTCAAAGTGTTTTCGACACCTTAGTATTGTCTAAATCCAAGAAGTTTCAACATGTATACGTTAGTGCACAAATACAAGCATTGTCAAATACAATGTATCGCGTAACAAATTTCACAACTTGAATGTCCTCCAAACATACTTTAATTGTCCATGTAGAGATTAGTCATTGTAATAGTTTTGTTACTTTACCACCTTCAGAAGTATATAGTAAAAATCTGATAAATGAATTTTTCCCCTTTTTTTGTTGAATTTTTAGACTTAATTTTTTGAGATCCCTCAAGAATTGAGGCCTAAGGCATTGACCTAAGTTGCTTTGGGCCAGGACCGGCCCTACTCATATATATTCATTTTCTAATCGATCGACCTCTACATTGGTGAGGTAGGGGACCCTTTCAACTACAAAGAAAAGTCACACCTAAAAAGTTGATTGTAATCATCTCCATTAATCCAAGATTCCTAGTAAATGAACTATTGTTCCCTCACTCAAAAACACAACTCCCCATAAGCCAACACGTGGCTCTTTTCCACTTTCCATAATGCTTATATTCAATGAGTACATTATTGTGTACAAATTAATGATGTAGATTATAATCATACTACATGAACATTAAAGTTGACATAAAGCTCAACATAATGTTACGTAATATTTTATCATTGGACAATTTAAAATACAGTCAACTTTTCCACCCAATCATCTACTGTTACAAGAAATTATGTCAAACTTTCTGTCAAGTCCTCCCGCCAAGTAATTTTAACCCTTGTATTTTATTAGCTAACTTCCTTTTCTTTCCTTGTCTATCTTTATTTTATTTTATATTTTTTGTTTCTCTTTTTGCTCTCTTCCACGTCATCAATTTGTACATCAATATGTACACGATGATGTACAAATAGTATTACTCATATTCAATATAGGCACCCGGTAGTTAAAAGAGTGTTTTGTGTTATTGAATGATTTCCATTCTCAAAAGTTTATTCCTGAACAAAGAAACATAATGTATCTTATATAGTGCTACACACAATATGTCCTACTCGTACAGAGAAATTCTCAATTGCATCAGCAACTTTTGCATGCATATCCTAATAGCAACACGACAACATCAGCTCTACAAAATTCAGTGACTATAAAAGGGACTGACTAAGCTAACCACAGATTAACTATGAAGAATTCCCCTCTCGGGGTACAAAAATATGTTTTCATATGCGTACCCAATTGTTTATAATCTGGGACATAGTGCTTACTTGAAAGACTGCATTACGCTGCAATTTCTTGTGAAAATAGGAACATTCCTTCCAAACAGATTGGAATTGGAGTTCTCATTGTTTGTGTTTTCTGATGCATGAAATCTGTTAGAACGGGGTGCTTAGGCTTGACACTCCAACCCTGTCTGATACACTGTAAAGATCCTAAGAAGCACAAGTGAGAGGAGAGATTAGACACGACTTACTCAGGCAAGCAAATAAAAGATGTAAAAAGAGCAGGCGTAAATTACCTTCAGGCCTAAGGCAGAAACAGTACTTTGCAAAGGACGCTGAAAATTAAATGGATAAATCAGAGGAAAAACTAAGATAAACTCATGTAATAGAGATAAATGTCAAGCAGAACATAGAAAGAATTAGGGTTATTGACAAAGTTTTTAACGTGCAAAAAAATAAGTTGTATTATTCATATTTACAAGTCACGTTCGACCAAAAAAAGTGAGTTGGGTGATTAGGCTGTCATCTCCAACACAAAAGCCATTATTGTGATAGAAAACGGTGAGATTTCTAGTAGACATACAGTATAAATCCAAACATATGATTGGTAATTTCTATGATCTCAGTTCTTTGGGTTCAATTACTATTTATGTAACATATGCCAGGGATTTCCAGGCGGAAACGCATCAGAGGTAAACTCATGAACCTTGTGAGAACCATTAGAAATAGAGGATGATGGTGGCTCCATGGGAGAATTGATTGGCAAAGATGTAGCCTGTGAAGAGAAGCAAGCAAAGTAAATACAGGTGATTAATACAACACCCAAGTATGACCGCTTTTTCTTTATTATAGGGGAGAGGAGCCAAAGTTTATTTTGGAGGTTTGATAATCATTGTAATACCAAAAGTGTTGCCCAAGAGGGTTTGTCGCGGGCTAGAATACCGTGTATTATAAAAAGGTTGTCATACCCATATGTTGTTGCCCAAGAGGCAATGATACTACTTAGATCTGACTTTTACTATTCATCTTGGTGTTATCACAGTCATCAAGACTATGGAAGAACAAAAAAAAAAAAAAAAAAATTTAGAAAACGTGAAGACAAAGCAAAGGCAATAGTCAATTAATGTTGCAAAAAGTGTAAAGGCAACAATAAATCAATGTTGCAAAATATGTGAANTGAAGGAGGAAATCCCTTTATATAGAGAATGTGATCCTTCATACACAATAATACAACCGACAGATAGTACAATAAAACAAATGACTCATCACTACTTTTCATAAAGTAGGATAAGACGACTAACACAAAGACAATAATTATACAAGAAGATAAATAACTTATCACCATATTTGATAAAGTAGGATAAGATCGTGACACATGGATACACCTTTTAAAAAATAAGGAATCTATTTTTTAAATGTCATTTATTACAAACGATAAAGAACTTTTGATAAGGTTTTCATGTGAACCAAGTCATCAAAGTGTTCCAAGGTTTGCTTCTAGTTCAGGTACATTTGAATCAGAGGGGAGCCCATGTTGTTTCCACCAAGGCCAAGTTTTAGTATCAATTTTTTGTTTAACCAATTTTTCAAGATTAACTGGATCTGTTGGATCAAAATCATATGGATGTATTTCATATTCATATGGATTTTGAGAGTCCTGGAAAACACTGTCATTATAATTTATTTCAGTGTCCAAATAATTTGAATTTTAATTACTGGACTCTGGCTTGTCTATTTCCATTTTATCAATTTTCATTTTTTCCTTAAATTCATTTCAAAGATTTTCACAAAAAAATTTGTCCTTCTAGTGTTGTTTTTGGATACTTACATGTTTCTCCAAGACATTGGTGTGGCCTTCCTAAGAAAAGACGTTCCAATGAGTCATGTCATTTTCCCATGAAACGGATGGACAATGTCCAAATATCTGTCCAAAAAGTTGACATTGTCTCTCTCTGTTTTTTAATGTTCTCCTAGATCTTGGCTGCATAGTCTAGAGACAAGATCACCTATAGAGCATCGTCTTCTATGTCTGGCTAAATTTGAGGAAGAATTGTCTGATTGATTTTAGTCATCCTTCTTTGAAATTCTTGAAACACCTTTGGATACCTTTCCCAATCTTAGTATAGATTGAAAGCTTGAACAACATATTCCATAACATGAGAAAAATGTTCATATGAACCTGTATTTGGAAAATCAAGATTGTAAAAACTTTTTTTTTGAGAAGTTCTCAAATCTTTAAATTTTGAAGAAAATGCTTCAAACATTTTTATCCAATGAGAAATAGGATAAAACCATTCGGAGAATTTCTATACTTCAAAAAGTGCTTCTTAAAATGGATTTTTTCTATTAAAATTTCGAAAACTGATTTCTTTGAACCATTCAAAAGAGTCTCTAATATTAAAAGAGATTCTAATTCGGTAAAGTTCCAACAAATACCACAAAGGCAAAGTAATTCTTTTGAAAATTTTGAAATTGTTCGGTGTAGAATCATATAGAACAATGTGAAAAGAGGATAGTCCGACTGAAATACAAAACCACCAAGTGTTTCAATTCTTGTTTGTCTGATAACCATGGGCTGGTTTTTCAACATGAGTTCTTTGAATCTAGAGTGGAGAGTTTTATCTCGAATGAGGTTGTTGAGTTCTGGAGGAATTGAATCATTTAGGGACAATAAAGAGGAAAGAGGGCTCATCATGCAGATTATGGGAATTGGTTGGATATGAGAAAATTTTGGTCTAGTGAGTAGGTCTGGAAGGATGTTTGTTTTTCCTTTTATGTCTTTGACATCAAAGTCAAAGTTTGAAAATCATTCTGCCCATCTGAGCAGTTGAGAGTTTGGAATTTGTTTCTGTTTGAATGAGAGCATTTTAGGGAATGCTGACATATCTATTTCAAGCAAGAATTTGTGTCCAATGAGATGAAATTGAAATTTCTCAATACCACGGTTGACCGCCATAATTTCTTTGAAAGTGGAGTGATAATGTTTTTCTGCTTCAGAGAATGATGTACTTTTGTATCCACATATGTTTATCTTTCCATTTTTCTCTTCCAAGAGAAGAGCTGCCCAGTATAAATTACTTGCATCAGTTTGTAAAATGCTTTTTCCATCAGTAGGAATAGTAGAGCTAGGAGTCCTTGCACTTTTTCCTTAATTTTTCGAACTGATTCTAGTTGTTCTGAAGACCATGGTGTTTCATCTTTTTTCAACATGTTTTGCAATGGTCTAATAATAGGAGATAGATGATCAACAAAGTCTGCCATGTAGTTCACAATTCCAAGGAACTGCTGAATACGACTTGTATCTGAGGCCATTTGGAAGAGGGATAACACGTTTCGCCCACAATTGTTGAATGATATCAAAATCAATTACAATATCTTTCCCCGGTAAAGATGAACCAAGCAACCTGTATGAAACATTGCATTCAGGAAAGAATGGAAGTTTCACTAGTTTACTGATAAACTCTGTTGAAAAATATTCATTATTGGCCATCTGAAATATCTGTTGATGGTTTTCCAGTTAAGAAGAATGGCTGGATTTAAAATTGAACAAGCTGCTCCAGTATCAAATAGTTTGACAACTATGATCGGCCTCTCATATTTCCTTAGAAATATTTTGACTTCAATCATTGAAGCTGGCAGATTAAGATTAATGACTTGTATTCCATAACATTCTTCTATACTGTCATAGTCATTAATGCTTTCATCATCAAAGTCAAATTTCAACACAAAACAGTCTCAAGGGATTGTTCATCTTCCTGAGAAACACCGATTCAAGATCTTCTCCATCTTCAATTTTTGTTGCTATATAAATTGGATGCAGTATTTTCCCCATCTTTTGATGAGTACAATTTTTTGCAAAGTTACCATTCTTTTTACAAATGAAACATCAAAAGCCATTCGGAAGAGGGATAACACGTTTCGCCCACAATTGTTGAATGATATCAAAACCAATTACAATATCTTTCCCTGGTAAAGATGAACTAAGCAACCTGTATGAAACATTGCATTCTGGAAACAATTGAAGTTTCAATGGTCTACTGATCAACTCTGTTGAAAAATATTTATTATTGGCCATCTGAAATATCTGCTGATGGGTTCTCCACATTTCTTTGGGAAATTTAAAATTGAACAAGCTGCTCCAGTATCAAACAACTCTGCAACTGTGATCGACCTCTCATATTTCCCTGGAAATATTTTGACTTCAATCATTGGAGCTGGTAGATTAAGATTAATGACTTGTATTCCATAGCATTCTTCTATACTGTCATAGTAATTAATACTTTCATCATCATAGTCAAATTTCAATACAAAATAGTCTCAGGGGATTGTTCACCTTCCTCAGAAAACACCAATTCAAAATTTGCTCCATCTTCAATTTTTGTTGCTGCATAAATTTGATGCAGTATTTTCCTATCTTTTGATGAGTATAATCTTTTGCAAAGTGACCATTCTTTTTACAAATGAAACATCAGAGGCCATTTGGAAGATGGATAACACGTTTCGCTCACGAATGATATCAAAACCAATTACAATATCTTTCCCTAGTAAAGATGAACCAAGCAACCTATGTGAAACATTGCATTCTAGAAAGAACTGAAGTTTCACTGGTTTACCGATCAACTTTGTTGAAAAATATTCAATATTGGACGCTTGAAAAATGGTCACTTTTTGCAAAAAATTATACTTCATGGGAAAATGACGTGACACATTGGAACCACATTTTCTTAGAAAGGCAACGCCAATGTCTTGGAGAAACATCTAAGTATCCAGAAACGAAGAACATCATCTTCGTAAAAAATTTCGCAATGAGTTTAAGGAAAAAAATAAAAATTGATAAAATGAAAATAGACAAGCCAGAGCAAAATAATCAAAATTCAAATTATTTGAACACTAAAATAAATTATAATGACAGTGTTTTTTAGGACTCTCAAAATCCATATGAAAATGAAACATAGCCATATGATTTTGATCCAACAAATCCGGATAATCTTGAAAAATTGGAAGAAAAACTGTTTGAAGAAAAAATTGATACTATATCTTAGCCTTGGTGGAAGCAACATGGGCTCCCCTCTTATTCAGATGATTCAAATGTACTTGGACGAGAAGCAAATCTTGGAATGCCTTGATGACTCGGCTTACGTGAAAACCTTATCTAAAGTTTTTTGTCGTTTGTAATAAATGACTTTTAAAAAGTAGATTCCTTGCTTTTTAAAAGGTGTATCCGTGTGTCAGGATCTTATCATACTTTATCAAAAGTAGTGATAAGTCATTTGTCTTCTTGTATAATTATTGTCTTTGTGTCAGTGTTCTTATCCTGCTTTATGAAAAGTAGTGATGAGTCATTTGTTCTATTGTAAAATTATTGTACTATGTGTCGATTGTATTATTGTTTAAGAATGATCCCCTCCTTTATATAAAGGGATTTCCTCCTTTATTGTAATATATCTCGAGCCCAGCTCTTTATGATATAAAAAGTTTATCTCTTATCACCATGAGTTTCTAAAGTTTTTTCTTGTTCTTCTAGTCTTGATAACTGTGATAACACCAAGATGAATAGTAAGAGCAAGATTTAAGTAGTATCATTGGTATGCTCTGCAGTTACTTCTCTGAGGATCCTCTGCATTAGAAAAAATGGCACTACTGAACATAAGATCCGAAATGGAGGTTTGATAATATTTGTAATACCAAAAGTCAAGCCCTACGTTGTTGCCCAAGATAGTTTGTCGCGGGCTAGAATACCGTGTATTATAAATGTTGTCATACCCACATTCTATCGGTATCAGAGCCATGTTGCTATCTTGATCTTACTATCTCTGATTGGGATTATCCAGTTTGAAATAAACTAGTAAGAACACTTTGTAAATCATGTGTTTTGAATCCTCTAGTTCGTCCATATTATCTAATTCTACCTCGCTTAGGAAAACTAATTCTTCTAAAATCGACTCTCTCTATAAAATATCCTACCTTCCCAACTCTGAAAAAGTTCTAGTCACATATTTACCTCTTGTAAACCCTTACCTCCCATATAATAAGCCATGTCACTCTTTCACTAAAATTGTCCGAAGTCTTATTTAACCATCTAAATCACAAATCAAAGGGCATGTGTCTGAGCATCAAAGTTTGATCAACATCTTGTACCAACTACTGAAAGTGAACAATATGTTACTCTAGAATTGTCATCCCATCTTCCAAAAACATGGTTATCTAAAGGTTTTACCCATATTCATTTTGGAGCTGTAAAAATTGCACTTATTCTCCATGGAAGAAAGCGACTTCCAGCGGTTTCCAGGATTGCCCTAATCGATACACATTTTGCTGATTATCAACACGCATGTATTGGCACAGTTGAAACTACACTATATGCGGGGACGGTACTTGTTACTATGTTTCCAAATTTTAACATGCCAACTGCGGACCCATTATTACTAAAAGCTTTGAAAATCCAGGTCCAAATTATGGGTGTAGTTCCAACAAAAGTCACATATGGAGCAACTCTTGATTACCACATGGCTTACAGGATTCAAAATCACTCTTTTGATTTTTCTACTCATGATGCAGATGATGCCTTGTTTATCCAAATGGGAATAGATCTGCCAAGTAGTACATATGTTCCTAGACAAATTCCCAGATTGGAGCTAATTAAGTTAATCACACAAATGTGGATTACTAGTTATGAGCAGCATCACCGGGCATCAAAGAACTCTTTGCCAATCCAGTCATCAACTCATCATTTTAGAAGAAAGTCAAATGGTGAAGTCGAGATCATGTTCCAAAAGGAATCCCCAACCAAAAAGCTTCCCAGTTTTCCTACACAATTTGCCTTTTCAAATGGAGAAATTCCTAATCACGGATTTGACGCAACTGGCAAGCCAATCTATTGCAGATCTGATGATACGTGACATGTTTATTAGGATATATGTTTATGTGCAAAATGTATAAATGATGAAGAGGTTTTATTAGAAGATAAATCTCTGAAGAAGAAAAAGAAGAAGAGTAGCCAACAAAGGTTACGTGAAGTCGATGAAAACAAATCTGCAGGAGTTAATTTGTTAGGGAAACCTTCTAGAAAATTTGATTCTTATGTTAAATATACTCCACCCCCTACAAATGATGAACCCATCATTCCTACTGAATGGGATGATGATGATGATGATGATGATGATGTTTGCAACCAAATGCATAAAAAATAGGACTGGGATAATAGTCCATTTCCATCTCTACGAAAAGCTATGCCTATAGACATGTTCCATCCGCCTCAACAAGAAGATTTCCCTCCATTGACCTCTTTTGACGAAGAACAATCTACTCATGTCTGGAAAATCATGAATCCTACATCTAGGAAATTAGATGGTTCGGTTGACTAGCTCTTAGCAGCAGAAGCAGTTTCGAACTAGCTTTCAGAAAATGCAACTCAACAAAATTCCTTGTTAAGGAAAATTGACGATAAATAACAAAAAATTGAGAGGGCTCTACAGCAAGAAGCATAAACGATGTTAACCCCTCTCCAAGCCTATAAACAAAAAATTGAGATACTCCATGCTCAAATCATGAATCTCTTACAAAAACGTTTACCCATAGTAGACCAATAAAGAGAAATATGAAATCTCAAAACCCAACTCATTTCTCTAGAAAACAATTCCATGATCCCACCTTCCACTCTATACTATCCACCGACACACACTCATATTTCACAGACTTCAGGACCAATGTATTCAACTGGAGCTTTTGGATCCACAGCTTCACTTTTCACTCCTGAAGAATGGTAGAAGAAGCTAAAACCCCTTCCTTTTCCTTATATAAAGAGAACCAAATAGTTGCCATCACAAAAGCCACAAACTCCGCCTTCACAAAACCCACAAGCTCTACCTCTACCAAACCCAGAAAACAACTACAAATGATGATAAAAAACCCTATTACCACCTTACTACGTAAAGCTCAAAACCTTTCCTCTTGTATACCTCATGTCCTAACCATTTACAAATGAAACCAGTTCAGAGCTTGAAAAGTCCTTAGATGATTCTTTAAAAGATCATCCTCCTTTATATATGGCTGACAGACCCCAAGCAAGTCAAACTCAGCAAGGAAATCCTACCGTTGATAAACCAGAAATAATTGATGAAGAGATTGCTGATAATCTTGACACTCATGTTGTGAATAATTATTATTCGCAAAACAATACTTCCACAACCAAATTCGCTTTTGATGATATCTCTCCAATCATGTGGAAGGCAAGATTCCAAGAAATGGAAGCATGGTGTTCAACAAAGTTGCAGAGGCCAAATATGACTTATTTCGCGATCATAAAATCTTTTTTGGCAAGAATTACTCGTTTCCTTAAAGACTGGTACGATGCTCTTGGAGAATATCACCAGATCCAATATTCAAATTCCCCAACAATTGATGCTTTTATAGAATCATTGTATTAGGAATTTTGTGGAAAAATGGACCATTTGAAGGATGCTGCAAGAGAAGAATTTTTCAACCTGAAGTGTTGTTCTTACAATCTTAAAGATTTGGACAAACACTTTCACAGCGCTGCCAGGCGATACTATCTCATTTGTGAAATGAATGATACCAACATAAAGCAAACCTACTTGGAATCCATACCACAACCCCTTGATCAAGAGACACTCAGAATAGATTATAAGCAGAGTCAGTTGGCAAATAATACTTTTTATGAAGGTCAAAAATACATTTTTACCCTTGACACAGAGGTAGGTGGCAATTGAAGTGCGTGCCTTGAATCGATGCAGTTCCCTGAAAAGTCCAAAGAATATCAATAGGAAATCATTAAATATTTCTATAATTAAATAGTTAAACAGGCAAGTTTCTATTCATGCCTCGATCTGCTCCATGAATTTGCTATTTTCGAGACCCCTTACGAAAGCAATCAACTTCCCCACGCCAAAGTTTGTTACATTCTACAAAGAGGACGATATAAAATTGACTACTATAATTAGAAGGCAAAAACAATCCAATGCACTCGGACACAGAATTTTCAATTTGATGTAAATAGTACCCGTCTCCCTTCTATTCTATTTATTTTGGTCTCCTGTAACAGGAAAATGATAGAAATTAGTCCTGATCCATAATCAAATATACTGATTTGATATGATAAGATAACAAAGAAAAATCAGATGCATGAATATATAAATTTACACGTGCAAGTGTTCGAACACATGAAATCACTCGCACATGCATACGTAGAGTAGATTAATCACCAGGGATTGAACTACTTGATGAACAGAAAGCACATCTGTACCTATCAGTTTCACGTCACCTTGGAGTTCATAAACCTACACAGATATGTCAAATGCTCAATAGCTTGATAGGACATCATGGTCATTAAAGCAAGAAAACTGAACCACTAGTCGACTATTAATTTCTTCCAACCTCTTCTTTTGTTGCAGCTGTATTTTCAGCACGTTCATCAATTTTACAATCTACACAGTCAATTCGTGAAGATAAATGCCGTTTAGTGGCCTGCAAACATTAAAGATTAATGGAGACAGCACAAACGATACAAGTTAATGATATTGGCATACTCCAAAATCCAGTATTAAATGCATATCTACAAACTAGAAGAAAATCTTTTGGCTATTCACAGTTGCCCAAATAATTTATAAAAGAAAGAAAACTGACCGATGTCATTCCAGTGATAGACTTGCAATACATTGATTGCAGAAGTACAATGGTAAACATGTTTAACAGTACATATTTTGCTGCTAATCGTAACCCAACACTGTCAGATTGTAAAATAGGAAAACACGCATGCATGTGTACCACAAAGTTGATAGGGGACTATTTCAAGAACGGTGTTCCAGAATGATGAAACTTGCTTGCAAATCAAGTCCATAACAGTAGGGTCATCTGGCTCATACTATACAATTTCTTAGCAAATATACTAACACATATTAACATAGATCACTAATTAGTAAAGATTATAATAGAAACATAGTATGAACTAAACTGACATTATTAAATCATTTAGAGCTAGGAATAGTGAAGAGATTACAGAGCATATGGCACAATAACTCTCCAAAAACAATTAAATTCCATAGCATCCAAGAAGAAATGAATTTTAAGAATAAAAACTTGCCGAAATCGATGAGTAAACGTTCTCAAGCTGTTTAGCCACGGAAGAGCACGCATCATTTAATCCACACCTGGTTGCAAACATCATACCAGAAATTTTCCAACCCTGCAATCACATCCATATCGTATCAATCTAAAAGAAGGGGGGAATCCTTAAAGATAGATATCAAGCACATACATTTTGGACTTTTAATACAAGTGAAGTAAAATTAGGAACGAAAAGTACAAGTTACAATAATAACAACAATACCTTCCACCAAATGTAGCCAGATCCAACAACTACAAAAACAATAATTATACCATATTTTCCTGATCCTGTAAAATAGTTGGACAAGATTAAGTCAATCTAAAGTGTCATAATTGAGCCAATGTGAGGGGAAAAAAGGAAAATTGCAGTCACACTGTCACAGTACTCATTCTAAATTTCTTATTAATGGAATCCCTAAATTCATACTTTTGGAGCAAACCAGTCACCTATGACATTTTGTCCAAAACAGGCATTAACTCCAATGAAAATACTATTTTGCCCTCATGTTCAAACAAAGAAAAAAGAAATGAATAGAAGAGAAAATTTAAAAAGGAAAAAAAACCACCCAAACCCCACTAACACCCCCACTAGCTACGGAATATTTGCAGCCGAAATAGAAAGAGCCAAGAACAACTGTGAGGGCCTCAAAATTATAGCATTTTACAGAAGGATATCAGCGTGCGACAAGAAAGCATTCATTAGTTGAACATATCATTTTCACATTAATGGACAACATTAGCAAGAGAAATAAGATAAACATTGAAGCTTTGGCAAGGGAAGCTTATAAAAATAATTTTCTTCATGTATCCAACTCAAAATTTGTGATGACAACAACCTGAATTACTTGACGTAACAATTGTAACAGATCTGTTTGATGCCAGGAGTTGCAGCTCCTGCCGCAAGCTATTAACCTGTAAAAATTAAACATTCGATTAATTTCAGAATTAAAAACATTTACAATGTGTTTCACATATATCAAGTCAGAAGACAAAAGCGTAGCCATTGTTTTAGAAATCCCAATTGAGACACGCCTCAAAGCGATGCAAACAAAAAATAACACAAGATGCTAATTGTGTGGCAATTTTTGGAGGCATATACCTCACGGCTTGTGAGGTGTTAATTCTCTAGACTTATTTAATTTGCTTTCAGTTTGGGCTCAAAACCATTAGAAGTTCTAGTTGACCCGCTTTAGGAATAGCAACTTCCCCACTAGAGTTTTCTTTTATTTGTTTGTACACTTTAAATTGTTCTATTATGAATTTTGAATATTATTTACGATTTTGTAACATCCCAAATTTTTACTACTAGTTAGATTTAAATTTAGGGCTTAAGAGCGCTATTATTAAAGTTTAATGACTTTATTGGTAATTGATCTAATCTAATGACCTTATTGATTATTGACCAATAGTTTGAGAACATAAGTGAACAATTATTTTGGAATTAGATTAAATCATGCTTTTAAAACATACGTAAGTATGCTATTTAGTCTTGATTAAAGATGATTCATTGACAACATGCATTATTCACACCACATTTCAAGCCAATGTAATTGAATTGACCACACAAATCAAAGATTGATTTGACCACATGCATTATTTACACCAAATTTTAAGCCAAGTTAATTGATTTGACCACATGATTAAAGGTATTAATTTGACCAATTTAAGGACAATACACCATTTATGCATTTACCATCTCTAACATCTAGCAATTTCATTTCACTTTTCTAGACATGGTCAAGAATTTACCCTATAATTATGAGACAAACCTAACACTAAACTACCATTAACAATCATTTACACACTTTCCCTCTCTATTTCTATAACTTTGTCTCTCCACTTCTTCTTCTCTCGTCATTTTTATTCTCGTACAATTATAAAATTACAGTGAACAATCAACCCCACACGCGGCTCAAGGACTCTTTCCAACAATAACTCCTCCTATCATTTTGAATTGTCCAGTGAAGAGGCAAGTTGTGCTTTATGTTTATGGTGGCTAATGTAATATTTCTACGACTATGTTATGTTTTGGTCCATGTTACATATGTTCTATTAAGATTGAACCGGAGTTTAGTAGCGCCACACATAAGAATTTAGCACCACCTAAGTTCGATCGTGTCTCCTTATGTAAGTTATGAATTTTCCGTAAAAATGCATATATGAATTCATTATCTACGCACGCTTATTGAGAATTATTCTCACTCTATTATGTCTCTATTTTCAGATAATTGACGATTCGAGGAGATCGGCACGGAGATGGCTTATGGTGGCAAAAGATTCAATAATAAAATTCTTACGTTGTCAAACTATTATTATTTCATTTAATTTTAAATAATTCCTCATTTCAAGTAATGTATGAAATTCATTACATCATTTGAATTTTAATAAGTGCTTAAATAATTTATATAATTATGTTCAATATTTTTTAAATTTACTTTAGTTTATGATTTAGTGACACTCAAATCGTTAAGGATTCGGGTCGTCACAGATTTATTATAAGGTTATTTTACGTTTCATATTTTTGGTTTACAGTGAGGCTTATGCCTCGACTCATAAAGGAAAAACGCATCATTACCTAATTACAAATTTTTAAACACTGCATGTAGCTATATTGAGAAAAGAAAAATTGAATACTTGCTGCAACAAAGAATCGTTTTGTGGTTTGGAATTTGAAGGGGTTGAATCATCTTGTTTAAATTGCTTCAAAGCAATCTGTCATTTAATAAAAATGAATATGTGGAAAACGAGATATACTTCAACCAAACATTTTAGAGCAGTTTCAGTAGGCTGGACATAGAATCCACAAGAATTATGGGGAGATCATTGCCAAGACGAAAAGTACCTTAAAAGCACCAGAAAAAAAAATCAGACACATTTGATGTGCGTCCTTCTTTAGCAAGAACTGACCCAACAATGCCTGCAAATATAAAAGAGACATCCTTAAGAAAGAATCTTGACAAAGACATGTAATAAACAAAACGAAACAATACATATCAACTTTGACAACATTACAATCACCGCAAATGCATATTAACACCTAACCTTAAAGCACTAAGGAGTGCAAAAATGTAATAAAAGCAACTATTTCACTTGTACGTGACAATACTGAACTGAACAGAGTGGCTAAAAAGGATTCATGTAGTCAGCCCCAAAAAAATTGGGAAAAATGATTAGTTTGTTGTTTTACATGCAAAAACTAGTTTAAATGTTTTCAGAATCATGAGTGTTACATTTTTTTGATTATTTAATTGGTTCATTTAAGCAAGCACAAAAAGGATGCAACTGACAAACACGAAGAAACTACGCCCCCGTTTGGCCCCCATTATTCCCTATTAAATTATAATTAATTTTTCTCTCTATTCTTATCAACCACACATTCTCCAAAAAAATAACATTATACGTAAATCTAAAATTTTTTCCTTCTTTTTTAACTACACATTCTCCAAAAAAAAAAATACTATTCCTCTCATTATAATGTAAAATAATG
>CAIGRB010098852.1:0-10511 GCA_903798255.1 Fraxinus quadrangulata
TTTATTTAAATTGAAGCTAGGTTGCTTAAAATTTATTGGCAAATAGTAGTATCTGTGGGACGATATTTGGACTTAACAAATCCACTTTATTACTTGTCACGATCCGTACATTTACAGAATTTCAACGAATAGCCACCCTTTGTAGGACTTCATTGTATGAGACTTCATCCATTACACTACGAGGCCGACATACTCAACCATTTCATATAAGTGCTCTGCATATTCAATTGCTGCTGCCTTCCCAGCCCCCTTGACTTGTTGCTTCAAACAAGTGAGGCATTCAGCTCACCAACTTTAGATTTCAGCTCTGTTTTCTCCTTGTTTGTAGCATCCAAAGCTTCCAAAGCTATCTTTTGAAGGTTAATAGAGTTCTCCACTTCTTCGTTAAGGCATTAACCTTAGCCTTGAAAAGGTGTACGTCTCTTCAGCTCTTCAGCCCCAACCTTGACTCCACTTCAGTATACTTCACCTTGAAAGTTTCAATAACTTCATCTGTGATGGAGGCCTCAAAATTCAGAGTCTTGACCTCTGCCTCTGCATCAGTCACTTTTTGAAAGAATTCTTTGCTCAGCCTCTGTATCCTCGTCATGTCCATTTGGGCATTTAGGAAGAAGCCTTGTGAGCATGCCTACAGGGTGATGCCAACCTCTATCATGTCGACCGAGACACAAATGTCAACATACAAAGAGTATTTATCAGTCTAATACACAAGATGGACTCTTACAGCCGCTGGACCTCGGCAAGGAGCATCTTAAAAATAGTCGAGGATAGTTCATCAGACCACTCCCTAAGAAAGTTCTGAGCCCTTGATTGGGTCTATCACAATGGCAATAGTTGTTTGTCACATTGGTGGAAGAGACGGTTCTGTGTTCCTTGTTATTGTCATCCTCCTTTCTAAGGCCTCTCCTCTCGAGGTTCCACCTTTTCTTTCCCTTTCTTTTCTAAGGAATGAGGAGGGTTCAACTTCGCCAAATAGGACAGTTCGTCCCTGATGTTTGTAGGAAGAAGTGTTGGTATTCAAATGTTTTTTTCTTAGCCTAGCCCAACTGCCTAAAAAAAATGTCAGGTTTAACATATTTATTTTTCTCATGTTGCTCTGCAAGAATATAAAGCATTAGCAACCGACATAATCTGATAAACGAGATACAAAGAGCGAAAGCTGCTTACCATTTGTGGTCATCGGTGAATGTGTAATAAGAAGGACCACCCTACGACGACATATTTAAAGACCTCTAACTATTGGATGCTCGTAAATGGCTCTAACTATGGTCCACTCTTTCGGTTTAAGTTCAAAACGGTTGACTACAACTATACAAAGTGCAAGTTAGCAAAAGAAAGTTCAAGTATAAGACAGCAAATAAACAAAGTGCTAGTTAACAAGAACCAACTATATAATACTTGGTCGACATAGTAATCTCTAGGACTACATCGACCTCCGTGGTTTGCCAACGACCCCTCACCTAGAACCAAGATGACTTCTAGTTCTTTATAGAGGTCGAAGTGCTCCGTATGAAAGGAGAATGTGGATACCCAAGGGTTCATGTAGTACTACCCCATGAAATCCTCACCCCAAAGGCTCAGGTTGGAAATGGCTTTGGAAAATATGAGGAGGCATATGCTCACCAAGAGTGACCTCCTTCCAAAGAAGAAAGACCCCGGCTAGTTGGCTCCATGCATTTGGAGAAAGCTAGGTAGGAGCTAGGTCATACTGCCTAAGTATGTATCAAAACAATTGGTACAAAGGCAACCTCGTCCCTGCACTTAGAATCGCCTCACTAACAACAACACACCCCTCCTCAGGAAAATAGGAAACGAACATTTCAACTATATCAGTAACCCTATAGCACTCCCTAAAGGTTTCCAGTTCACTCTCCTTGATACAAGCTGACCACAAGGAGGGCCCCACCTAATACTATTGTCTATGGAGCATTCATACTTCAGACAAGCAATATGGGGACTCCCAATCGCCTCCATAATCCTCTCAATAGGGATTAATGGTGATAGACCAGTGTCAGCTTAATCATCGCTATATTAACCCTCCCTAAATGAATCCTATTTGGCTGAAATTTTTGAAGAAGAACCCATCTAATAGTTTTTAGGAGACAAAACCCAATCAAAATAGTAAGTGATTTACACGAGTATCAAACTTGTAGACTGGAAGAAATATATCTGATTGCTTGCTGATCGGAAATTCAGCAATGCCAGAGTAATACAAAGGATTTTTGATTGCTTGAAGGTATTTTTCCAAAGTGTAAAAAGGAGAAGAAATGCTCTAGGCCCCCTTTTATAGGTGATTAAGGTGAATCTCAACCATCAAATAAGTAAAGACCAATCTAAGACGTATACATATGCCCTCTATCTAAACAATTGAAACTCAATAGGCGCTTGTTTAGATTTGTATAGATGATCCAGATCAAATCATGCTTAGCATGTGCACGTGGAGCGCGCCTATAATAGTTGTAACAAATAGTTATCATTGCGCATTTAATGTGCACGCAATATGCATATAGAAAATAGGAAAATTGCTTTGTTGTCTTATCTTGGAAAGATGAGATGTTTTCAAATCATTGTAGCGTGTCCCATCAATGCCTCTTCAAAGCTTTGCTTCACGTCAGCCAAAGGTGGTCTACAATAGCTTCAACTATATCAACAAGCTCGCCCTCTTAGCGAGGGCTTCATCTTATCACAAACTTCAACAGCATCAACAGACTAGCCCTCTTAGAAAAGGCATCGTATCAATGATTTTTAGCCTTATCGCAGGCTTCTATTACATAAACAGGCTCGCCCTCTTAACCAGGGCATTGCCTTAACGATTTTCAGCTCTATCACAGGCTTCAACAACAAGTTCATCCTCTTAGCAAGGACATCGCCTCAATGATTTTTAGCCTTATCACATGCTTCTTATTTATCAACAGGCTTGCCCTCTTAGCCATGACACTTTAGTGATTTACAGCCTCATCACAAGCTTTAATTGCATCAACAAACTGGCCCTCTTAGCCGGGCATTACCTTAATGACTTTCAGCCTTATCACAAACTTCAACTGCATCAACAGACTCGCCCACTTAACAAGGGCATCATCTCAATGATTTCCAGCCTTATCGTAGGCTTTTACTGCATAAATGGGCTCACTCTCTTAGCTAGGGTATCGTCTTAATGGTTTTCAATCCTATCACAGGCTTCAACTACATGAACAGACCCACTCTCTTAGCAATGGCATCGCCTCAATGATTTTCAGCCTTATCTATTATTTCAATAGGCTGCGACCACTTAGCTAGGTCATCGCCTTAATGACTTTCAGCTTTATCATAGGCTTCAGCTCCATCAACAAGCTCCCACTCTTAGCAAGGGCATCGCCTTAATGAAGCCTTATCACAGGCTTTAATTACATCAACGGGCTCGCCCTTAGTAAAGGCATCGCTTGAATGATTTCGAGCCTTATCACCGACTTCAACTACATTAACAGGCTCACCTTCTTAGAAAGGACATCGCCTTAATGATTTCTAGCCTTATGGCTTCAACATCATCAACAAGTTGGCCCTCTTCACAAGGGCATTGCCTTAATGATTTTCAACCTTATCATAGGTTTGCCCTCTTAACAAAGGCATTGCCTTAATAATTTTCAACCTTATCACGGGCTTTAATTAAATTGTCTTACTAAATTTTGCCCCTCATATCAAGGGCTTCTCCTTTAACGAGGTTCATATAGGTCATGATTAAATCCAACAACATATTATAAATCCACGTATTATATAAATAACCATGCTTCAACTTCTAAGACTGCTATGCTATGCTATGTCTTCGTAAAATGCAACAAAAACAAATCAACGAGTAGATTTCAACTTAAAAGTCCACGCATTATATGAATATCCATACATGAACTTCAGTAGCTATTAGTACACCTCCAAATAATGAGGCCAGCACATGGCAGTTACACAACAAGCGAACTTGAACTTGTACTCCATGTCATCCTGCCCACAAAGTAATTTGATAGAACCCCTATGGAGAGTCGAACCCGTTTGCTGGAATCAATCCCATGTGGAGAATCGAACCTTTATGAACTGGGCAAGACTGTAAGAGGCTGAGTAGAAGACCTTTTACGCAATCTTTAGTAAAATAATTGATGCGATAATTCACTACTGCCACCATCCTATACAGCCAAATAGGTCAAGTCTGCCAGACTTTTGGGCAACAAAATAGTATTAACATTAAATTCCAATGATTGATTGATGTCGTTTGACAAGAGGCCTCTTCCTCTGGATGTGGCCACGTTAAATTCATCCAATGTGACACATTATCCATCATCTTCTACTATAAAATCTCATACAATGTGTCATTCCAAAGGTAATACAAGTTTAAACTCTCAAACTACAACTTTTCTCTCTTTACCATTACGTATTTTCCCAAGTTGAATCCCTTTTACATAAGAGACTCATGTCAAAAGTACCTCCCACACTCAAATACGTATTACTTCAACTAACTTGACCGCCAAAATACTTGTCGCCAATTTCACCACCACTAGAGCAAGCTAAGTGTGGCTAACGGTTTGTCCTAGTGTGTTGGAGCAGGCTTAGGTGTACGTGGGAGGCCTTGAGATCTATTTGCCACGTTGAAAGTACAAAAATCAAGGTTAACAGTAAGTGTATATATTTGATAAAATAACATTCTATTCTCATGGTGTCATGTTGAATGAAATTATACAAGTTACCATGGCATCTTTTGAATATTGATATGCTTTATATACTGTTAAACAATAATTTCCGTAACTAAATTTAACATTATGCTTCTGAAATATCATCTTAAAAATTAAAAAAAATAATAAAAAAAAAGGAACGAGGAATTGAAGTCTCCACAAGCTCTATAATTATTGGTGTTATGTTATGTGGATTTGTTGAACTTGTTCTTTCTTTTGATTTAAGGTTTTATCCCCCTACCCATATATTTTTGTTTCGAGAATGTATGGCATACAATTAATTTCATTATAATTTTGCATTTTCTTATGGTTCGAATAAATGAAATTATGAAACATGGTGGAAATGAACAAGCATTATTGTAAAATTTAGTGTAAATTTAGATGCACGCCGTTTATATTATGAAATTATTTTAAGGATCTTGTTATATATACATCAAGATTTACATAATGGATTACAAAATGCTACATAATACTCTACCATTTACTAGTTAAAAACACAATCAGTTTTTTCATCCATTATTTTCCCTCCATGTCATATTATGTAATCCATTATGTGCATTTTTTTACATACAAGTAGCAAAATCCTTATTTAAATGGTGGATTTGAAGTGCAAACTATTCTGATGAAAGCATAAAATTATTAATAGCCTTTATTTTTATTTTATTTGATCGCATATGGAATATTGTTCTATCAACCGTCACCCCTTGTGCCTTTTATTATAATTTATAGTCCCATAAATAACAAATATATGTTTGCCTTATACAATAAGTCATATAGGTTTTGATAAGCGATCGAGAGATACTCTTATATGTTATACGACCTTAATTGAATTTCTTTGATTTAATGCCTTATGTGTGTCAAAATTGACATATTGTGCAGGCTAGTTCTATGCAAGAGACATTGCTAATTAATTTGAATAATTCGGTTGTTAGCATGCATAAATATGGTTGCAGTATGTTGAATTAAGCTAAGCAAATATTGACCTAGGTAAAATCAAAATTCCTTACAACTTAATCCCACCAAATCTTTCGTAAAGTTTTTAGTATAGATTTTAGTTTTAAATTCACTTACTAACCCATTAATTGTAGATTGAAGATAAGGTTAAATAGAATTGATAGTAAATAATCAGTATTTGAGGAAATGATACTTGGACTTATATTACTACTTGACATGATATCGTACATTTGGGGTTTAGGCAAACATGTCTTAGTCATCTGGCTTGACTTTCATGTTGAATAAGACAAATCACTGGATCAATGGTTCAACCGATGTGTATCTAATTTAACCAGTGAGTCATTGTTGAATTTTTTTTTAAATAATATAAAATCAGGCCTTAATAAATTTATAGTATTACATAATACTAAATTTCTTGTCATTTTTCAAGATTGTCAATAATTATAATTTCAATTTTAAGAGAAGAAGATAAACTATGATCCATATTTTATTCTTGAAATACAAGAGTTTTGAATACTAAGGAATTGTTTGACAAAATTTTTGATATGAGTTTTAACAGATTTTGATAAAATTTGAGAAAATGTGGTTCATAAAATAAGTGATTGAAATTAATTGTTGACTTTTACCTCAAGTTTTTAGCAACATTTTAAGTTTTCCCAAACAAGCGCTATTTCTTGAATTTTTAAACAAATATTAAATTTAAAAAATCTATTTTGTTCTTTTATATATACAAAAGCACTCGCTCATAGATTTTTGAATCCTACTTTTGATTTTGTATATAGAAATGCAGATAGAGTAGTTGATTGTCTAGCTAGAATGCAAAACTAATGCTTGAGTTCTTCAAAAAAAATTATATTCTTTTTTAAGTTTAGATTTTTAATGAAATAAATTATAAAAGAAAAAAAATACATGATTACCATAGTTTCTAGATACACTTTCAAATTTATGAAACTTGTAAAATTCTTTCAAAAATCAGATGGTATAATATTAAATAGGTTAAGTTCACAATCACATACAATTTATGGTCACAATTATAAATTTAGTCACAAATCACATATATTTATATGTCACAACTTATTTATCGACCACAAATTATCCAATTAATTGGTCATAAAAGCACAAATTGTAGGTCACAATTACAAATTTAGTTGCAAATCACATATTATTTATTGGTCACAAATTACCCATTTTATTGGTTAAAATTGCTCAAACAATTGGTCACAAACACTCCTCGTCCCATTACCGCTACTCCACCACCATTGACATCGCTCAAATGACGTTTCCACCTCACCACCACCATCATCTCACCGTAACTACCATCACCACCACCTAGATCACACTACACAAACATAGATAGTACCAACAACCATTACCACCAGATCAACAACCTTCATCACCCCTAGATTACATTGAACCATCATCACCACCACACCAACAGCCATAACCACTACACGTTTAAACCATCACCACCAACAACCATCACCTAGATTGTACCAACAACAATCATAACCACCAGTCAGATTGTACCACCACCTAGAACACCATAACCCACATCATACCTAGATTGCACTACCACACCACCACCACCAACAACCCATTTAACTTGAAAAAACAAAATTGCCTCATAAACTGTAGAAACAAGCGGCACCCACACAAATCTGTTTTTTCTATAGTACATACTTGAGAAAAATTAGAAGCAATTTCGATTTCAACAGAAGATGAGGCAGCGAGATGGACGGCAATGGGCGAAAATGATGGAATTCAATGATAATGGACATTAGATGACTCTAGGTTGGGTTTTCCTTTCTAGTTTTGAATTTGTCCAATTGTAAAATGATTTGGTTTCTAGACAGGAAGATATCGGTGCCGATGGTGGAGAGGAAGGTGGTGGTATTGGAGAAGTGGAATGAAGTAGCTGTTTTTGTGACCTTTTTTGGGGTGAAAAATGAATTAGGGTTAGGGTGGATTGTGGTGTAGGAATGGGTTGAGTACACCTGATTTTTAAAACAATAACTTTATTATGGGAGTATTGAGATGGAAAATTAAAAAACAAGTATGGGTATAATTTTAAAATTTTAAAATGTAAAATAAATTATTTCTGATGAGAATTATGAAGGGCCAGCTAGTAAAGAACCTTTACATGTTCTGGATGAATCAATAACAAGATAAAAAGCAAAGAAGATCAAGAAAACTATGTAGACTTGTACAAACTACATGAGTCGAGAGTTCGAGTGCAACAAGACACCAAGTTTCAAGATAAGCATTAAGGTAGAAGGACTAACCTTAGTGCATTTAATTCAAGCTAAGGTGGAAGAAGTCGAGAGTGACAGCTGCTCGATGTACGTTAAGTCAAGTCAGGCTCAAGTGGATTTAATAGTGATTGGTCACCCGAGTCCGCCCATAGGGATATCAAATATTTTAAATACTTGAGTTCAGGGCACATTACATTTTAATGTTCAAGTAAAAGGGCAATGATCTTGCATGACAATGAAGAAGTAGTGACTGAAGATGAGAGTGATGGTGATGAGATGTCGAGTTGGAGGATTCTAGTGATGGTGATGGTGTAAAGTACCCAATAGAAGGTGAAACACTTGTTGTTCAACGTGCTCTTAGTACACAAATTAAGGTGGATGATATGGAGCAGTAGAGAGAATATATTTCATACTAGATGCTATGTTAACAATTAAGGTATATAGTATGGTTATAGATGGAGGGAGTTGTACCAATGTAGCTAGTACAATCCATTTTGAGAAGTTGGGCTTGTCTATGCAAAAACATCCTAAACCCTACAAGTTGAAGTTGTTGAATGAATGTGGAGAGGTCAACATTAACAAGCGAGTCTTGGTAAGCTTTACTATTGGGAGATATAGTTATGTGTGATATGGTTCCTATGCATGCTAGTCATATCTTGTTGTGAAGGTCTTGGAAGTATGATAGGAATGTGTGAAATATGATATATTTAAAAATAGGTACAAAAATTTCTAGTCTACGAGGAATCCTTCCTTAATCTTGAGGAAACTAACCAACCTCTTCTTAGTTTGGCTATTTCTTTATTGGAAGAATTTGAGGACGTGTTCCCTGAGGAGATGCCTAGTGCATTCCCACCCATTCAAGGTATTGAACATAAAATTAATTTTGTATCTAGAGCTATTATTCCAAATCAACCAACCTATAGGAGTAACTCTGAGAAGACAAAGGAGCTTCAAAGACAAGTTTAAGAGTTGATGGGAAAATGGTACGTGAAGAAGAGCATAAGTGCATGTGCTATGTTAGTGCTACATACACTTAAAAAGGACGAAACGTGGAGAATATGCATTGATTGCTAGGTAGTCAAAATATAACAATAAAGTATCGTCATTCCATACTTAAGAAAGATGACATGCTTGATGAATTGCATGGATCATCTAGTAAAGTAGATCTTAAAAGTGACAATCATCAAATTAGGATGAAAGGAGATGAGTGGAAAACTAATTTTAACACTAAATATGTGTTATATTAGTGGTTAGTTATGCCATTTGGACTTACTAATTCATCTAGTACTTTTATGAGGTTAATGAACCATGTTTTTCGTGCATTCATATACAAATTTATAGTAGTTTATTTTGATGATATTTTAGCATATATGAAAAGTTTGGATGAGCATATTGAGCAATTTAGAAGTACTTCTTTTGAGACAAGAATAACTACTATAATAACAACCATTGCCATAATGTCCACCATCCGCAAGCACCACCACCATAGTCAAAGAATCCACTTAAACTACCATTAAGAGTCCAATCGATGCCACCCCATTGAAGCAACCAGCCTAAAATTCATCGTGGCCACTGATCATCACGATAAAACGCAGAAAATCATTACTAGGCCAACTCTACCCAAAATCACGAATACAGATTTGCAGCATCATCATTGCATGTATCAAAACCACCACCGTCATCACCGCTACCAGATGAGCACCGTCATCCCATCTTGCCACCAGAATTTCGACTCCCCATTTTTGGACTAGTGGCTACATTTTTCTGAATTTTTATTCTAACAAAAAAAATCCCAGGAAAAAAAAGGAGAAAGATAGAGGTAAAAGAACAAATCAAAATGTTGAAAATCTTGAGAAAAACCGCAACAACCTTGTCGAAAAATTATGGATTCCTTAAAGACATGAATTTTAGTTATAACAACAACAAACTAGTTAAAATGTGTCTTGAATATACGACATTCTTATGGAACACAAACTCTTTTTAATATTCAAAATTACCAAATGTGTAAAAGTGTATAAACTAAAATATATATCATTTTCTTGTAGCCTCACTTCATTTATTTCAACTTTCTTTTAATTGTGACAATTTTTAAGCGTGTCAAGATGTGTCAATAAGTAAACATAATATATATCTTTTGGTGCACGTACAAAGGGAATTAAAAACAGGATAGGCATGGGGATTTTTGTGATCGTTGCGTGAATTCACATATATGACATTCGACTAATTATGTATTGAAAACAAAATGGTCTCTTGTGAACCATTTTTCTTAAATAGTGTGCATGTTTGTAATGTACAAAAGAGTGATTTCTCTTTTTTGCGTGTCTAGACTATTTTGAATTTTAATACATATTCATTCATGTTTGATAAACATTGTGCTATATTTGACAAAATATTATATAGCCATCATTATAAACAAGCCCCTTGACTTAACCTCTCTCTATAAAAAAAATTTATTTTTCCTTTTCATAATATTGTCAGTCAGGTTTCACCCCGAGTGATGGGATGATGTTAAGAAATTTATGTCCCTATCTATTAGATCAAGTTATATATATTTTTTCTTTCACCCGGGCAAGGGAAACGCAGAAAGGTTAGTTCTGTTGGGAATTTACTTAAA
>CAIGRB010098854.1:0-15517 GCA_903798255.1 Fraxinus quadrangulata
TTTTGTTATATTTACCATTTGATTAACTATACAATAAAACAAAAAGAAATACAATTAATTTCGAAAAATATGATTAAATATCAAGTAGTCAATATCAATATGACATAAGTTACGTGTTTTCCTTCAAGGATAAACACTAATTTAAAATAGTTTGTTCTTCGAAATATGTGCTACTTCGAGAGCACGTTGTATTTTAATATTACTTTTTTCAAGAGTAATATGTCAATATTCTTCTGGAATATTGAAAATTATAATTTATGCTCTTTAGGAGCAAGTAATATTCTTTTGGAATATTAATTATAATGTTGTGCTACTTTAGGAGCAACAATAAAATATACGCTTTAAAGTTTATACAAGAATAAACAAAAAAAATTATTAATGAAGTTAAGAATAAGAAGAGTATTCGTGAATACATATGTGAAAGAATCATGCTTAAAGCATGATAAAATATTACTACTACAGCAAAAGATTTTTACAGAATTTAAAAGCATGATTAATTAACCAAAATTAAAGCATAATGAGAAAAAAAAACTAGGTATACCAAATGATTGCGGCGTTAGAAGTAAGAGCTAGGGTAAACATGTATATATAATTAAGAGAAATCGAGTTTATAAAAGTAAGGTGCACAAGAAACAAACTGTGGTTTATTAGAAGTAATCATTACAGCAGAAGCATGTGTTGGCAAGATATCATTGTGGCAGAACCATTATTTCACATGCATATGATTCTGGCATATGTTTATATAAAATTGACGTATTATCAAATTAATTTTGGTACACGTGATAAATGATTATACTTAAAAAAATTTATTACATTCTCTAAACTTTGAAAAATTAAGTTTTCGTGCTGATAACGTGTTATAAAAAGAGAGAATAAGAGAAGTCAATAAATTTGTGCGTATTTTATTAAGAACTAAAATCCTATATTTTTATGTAAGAATTTGGGATACAATGGTAATAATTTCTAGGGTTGTAGGGGTACAAACGTCATTTACATTAAACTCTAATTTACTTTCATTTTACAACAGTTATGCAATTTTAAATTTATAGAAAAGTATTAGGAGTCTGTTTGACATAATTTTTGAAAAGTCAAAAAGAACTTTTGAGATTCAAAAATTACTTTCAAACTCATTTGATTAATTTTATGAAAGTATTTTTTTTAATTAGAAGAGTCTTGACTTCCTCTAAAAGTAATTTTAGAATAGAAAACTCATTTATAAATTAGTTCAAACAAAAGTTAAAAAGTTTTTCTACATAAAGAAAAATAAAAGTAATGTCAAACTGGTCTAAGTATATTTGAAACAAGTACAAAAAGGTCAGAACCCATAAGAAGAAAGCATCAGGGAAAAAAAAAAAAAAACGATTATAGAAAAAAGTGAAAAAAAAATAATAAAAAAATCATCACTATTATTAATCAGCCCTTGACTTGACATAGAGGCCCCACTCAAATTCATGTCAAGCCCAGCAGACGCAGATCAGTTATCAATTTCATCTCGATTTCCCATGCGGAATCTCATTTTATTTTAATTTTTTGGCAAATTTAATAAAAATTTCATATCGTGTTTGTTGCACTAAAAATCTGCAAGTGTATGATATTGTAAACAATTAATAAAGTGAATGTGAGTTTAAGCATCGTTCTAAAATTTAACCTAGTTTCAATTAAATATAAATTTAATCGAATATCAAGATTGGTTGAGATGTTTTATATTAAGGAATTAAATGTACAATTAATTTAACTAATTGAAAAGCGTGTATGAAACCTTATTTAATGAACAAATCTAGGAATTCAAATCCTCCTACATCATCCATTTAATGTTGATCCAAAACTTAGATAACACTTATTAGGACTTGAAAATCAAATTTCCTAATTTATTTAATAACCTCTCTCGACTAGAATTAAACATGCAGTCACATATGATCCTCTTATATATCTATGAATTATATGAACATACAAATATGCATTAAATCAAATGGACATTGGAAAAAAACCATGCAAAGCACAATGTTATATATTTATCCATATCAAACTTTACAATACTTGTTATTACGTGAATAATTCTTATTCATTCTCTCAAATGTTATGAGAATTCACAAATTAATTCAACTGGTGATTAATTGAAAAGACATTAAACTCCCAAGAATCATTCAAAACAAAACATATATATGGCCATGTTTGATAGGAATTAAAATCTTGATTTTACACTAAATCGAAGTCAATAATTAATTTTAATATATTTTATGACACCCATAATTTTTTAATCACACGTTTCATCAATTTTTATCAAAATTTATTAAAAATCTGATTCAAATCCCCACCAAATGGAGACTTACTATCAAAATTTTAAAACTAATATCAAAACATAATGTTCAACGTTATCCTAAAATCTATATCATCAAGCAAGCATAATATATTTATAAAATCACAAATTGGATTGATACTATATCATCCAGCATTAAAGAGTAGAAAGAGGATATGATTGAATCGTTGAATCTCTTCAATGGCTTATTAATTAATATCCTTAATTCTTCTTTTTCAACCCAACCAATAGTCGTATGAAAGTATGCACACTAGTGTTTGTAACAAAAGCATAAGCAAAGACCAGGCCGTCGATCCGAATAAGGGAAATGGTCAATGGTCAAAAGGTTAAACTGAAATCAAACCGGTGATTTTTAAAAAATTTAAAAGATACGATTTTGGTCCCAGTTGAATTGGCCGGGCCGGATTTTAAAACACTTCTTTACACTGAAGTTTTTGTTATATCCATAATCGTCTGTAATTGATTTGTTGCAATTTTTAAAAGTTCACAATTGAGTTCTCAAACTTTTCAAATGTTGAATTTAGATTTCGAAACTTGTGAATTTATTCCATTTGCTCTCTTATTTCTCCTAATTGATCATGTGCAATTCGAATAATCTTTAATTCCAATTAAACTCAAAATGTTCTTCTTTGTGCCAATTACATCCAAATTCAAAATGTTTTTCAAGCTCTCACTTTTATCACCAAATCTCCACATTTTTGTTTTACTATTATCATCAAATAATTCTTCGTCATCATATACATTTTTGTTTTCCAATTGAGGAGAATTTCCACGTAATGTTTGTTCTAATTGAGGAAAATGATCCATATTTGTTTCACATGAAATACACAGTCGGTGTTCACGCAACCAATCGCGGCTTTCAATTATTCATTATAATGTTAGGTTTTTTAGTTGGTGGACCAATTTTGTTGTCACGATAGGGACTCATCCGATTACTTTTCTTTATTTATCATCACATTTCTGCTTTCAATTTATTTTAAAAATATATTTTAGGGGAATCACAATTTTATAAATACACATTTAATCAGTTTTTATTAAAATTTATAAAAAAAAATTGATTTTAATTCCCACCAAATAGAGGCTAAGTAGCATCGGACACCTTAGATCCATCCATCCACTATGTTTGGCCAAAACACTTGTGAGACTTAGTACCTCGTAATCATCTTCAAAACCCGTAAAGGTTATCAAGCTATTTTATAGTAGCTAATTCAGTTCGTCGCTATCTTAATCGATACTTACAAGAGACATTAGATAAATAATACTAAATATTTTTTTATTGCAAGGGGGCATATTAATTAAGGAAAAATGTACAAGTATTAAAAAATATATTTCCTTTCTCATCTGTAGTGATTCAAAAAATAATAAATAAATGAAATAAAAAACAATTAATAACTATACACAAAATCTAATAATCCCATGTGAAAGTGTTTCTTTTCGGCCGGCCAAGGCCAGTCCCATTTTTCTCGCTGGCTAATATCAAGGGCAATATGGTCATATAAATAATTCCCTCTATACCCAAAGGTTTAAATGCAAGCTGTGAATGATAGCGACTGGCACCAATCATCAAAGTAATTTCATCGCGTTCAATTTCCCCAAAATCGGCCCACAAATTCATATAGAAATGAAAAGGGATTGATTTATTATTATTATTATTTCTAGAAAGAGGAAAGACCAAGGCAATAAAGCGGAATTACCGATGGAAGTGGCGCAAGAAGGGGTCTCCTGTAAAGAAATATAGAGCTAATTGGGAAATAGCTGAGTGTTTATTTACTCACTGTCATGGAAAGTTTTGTTTTCGAGTAGATCTATGAGTGTGAGGGTGGAGCTCAATAGATATTGTTAATCTGGGATTAAGGATTCTTGGTTTTCTGTTCCCTCTCTCAATTATTGTTACTATGGTCTCTGTTTCTTTTCTTGATTTTTTGGACGTGTTGTAATTTTTATTTAAGAAATGAGGTAGATTGAATTAGGATAATTGATTTAAGTTCATTGTGGGTATTGTCTCTGAATATTCTCGTTTCGGAGGATCATTTTTTAGTGGCGTTAAAAGAGGATGGGTTGCTTTTCTTGCATGTGGCCTCGACGTAAGGATGTCAGAGATTATGAAGAAGACACGACCCCTCGATACACTGATTCTTCAGGTTCTTTATTGTTCTCTTTGAATTTATGTGTACTGGATTAATTGGTAAATGAAATGGTTCAGTACAATGTGCTTATATTTTCTTGGTTTAACCAATTGAGACTGTTGCGATGACAAGTACATGTGAAATTTTGAAATATGATGATATTCTTATGTGGGATATTAATTTATGCTGAGTCAAATTTTGTAGGGGGTAAGAAAAAGGGAAATTCTGTGAGAACAAAAGGTAAAGACGGAAATGTAGCCCGTAGCTTCCAGTTCAAGGAGCTTGCTATGGCGACACAGAATTTTAGAGATGCTAATTTGATTGGGGAAGGTGGTTTTGGAAGCGTTTACAAGGGCCGTCTGGACTCTGGCCTGGCAAGTTCCCTGTTTTCTCACTCTATTTGGATTTTATTAATGTATCCTTCAAAATGACGAATTATTCTTTTTAGTAATAAGATAATGCTAAAAGAGTTTTTTTGTCCTAATATGGATGATGTATTGAATTTGGGAGTTAAATTGAGGGGTGTTTGTAATTTTGCATTGATGTTATTAACACTTCAAGTAATGCTGCTTGTTTGGTTTTCATGAATAGATTGTTGCTGTCAAGCAACTTAATCATGAAGGCCTTCAGGGGAATCAAGAGTTCATTGTGGAGGTTCTGATGTTAAGTCTGCTGCATCATACCAATCTTGTGAACTTAATCGGGTATTGTGCAGATGGTGACCAGAGACTCTTGGTTTATGAATACATGCCTATGGGTAGCCTGGAGAATCATCTTTTTGGTAATCCTTGATGATAATATATCCTTTTTAAGAGTCTGAATTCTCCTGTTTTTCTTTTAACCGAAAAGGAAAAAAAAAACTTGGCTACTATGCTGCGGTGCATAGCACCGTTCTCTAAAAGAAAATAAACTTGGATTAAAAGGAAAGCTAGCTTTCTCACCCCCACTAATTCCTGTTAAGGCCTTAAGGGCATTGAACATTCATAAATGTATCCATCGGAAACAGTTGGTAATCCCTCATTCTAATGGCAATTAGTCCAAAGTCCCGCTTCACTATAGCAATCCATGATGTCCTTTCTTCCCTATCTCCACAACCGAAAGACTTCACAAGCCCGTGAAGGCAATTAGTTCACAGTCCATGAATTCTCTTGGGGGTTTTGCACTCGTCATTCAATATTCCTATAATCTTTCCCCAGTCCGGTGATTGAACTTGATTATGAGTCTTAACACAAGAAAAATGATGATGACTGTACGTCATTACTTTAATCTCTTCTTAACCCATCTTAACTTAAGTTGACCGTTCATTTTCTAATTTTTGTTTTTCCTTGTCTGACGTGCAACTTACACTCTACATTTGAATATGTGCACCCCTTTACTGCTTAACGTGGTCTTAACATGTCAGAGGACTTAAAAGTATTTAATAATCTCTTTTGGAGGATTAACTATGTGGCTTCTAATTTTCATCCAAGGTGCCCTTTGAGTCACTGTTTTGAATTTTGGGCTTAGTATACCAAATCATGATTCTGAATGATTTACGTTGTACTATTTTATATTCTTCTATCAGAAAGTTTGGCTGCAGTAGGGAATCCTATAAAACCATCAAACGCCAAATTGTGAAATAAGAAAATACATTGAGCACAGCCCTTTTTTTAAAAAATCTGGCTTATCTTCTAGATATGCTTTATCTCAGCTATTCAAATATATGTTTATTGAAGTGTGTGTTCCATTTCATTCTCAGATATCAAGTCTGGTCAGGAGCCACTTAGTTGGAGCATAAGGCTGAAGATAGCTGTTGGTGCAGCTCGTGGCCTTGAATATCTTCATTGCAAAGCAAATCCCCCTGTCATTTATCGTGATTTGAAATCTTCAAACATATTGTTAGATAATGACTTCAATGTCAAGCTGTCAGATTTTGGACTCGCCAAACTGGGACCTGTTGGCGATAACACTCATGTTTCAACAAGAGTGATGGGAACCTATGGATACTGTGCCCCTGAATATGCTATGAGTGGGAAATTGACTCTAAAATCCGACATCTATAGCTTTGGTGTGGTTATGTTGGAGCTGATTACCGGACGCAGGGCTATTGACACCACTAAGAAGCCAGGAGAGCAGAACCTGGTTGCATGGGTGAGTTTCTATAACTTCTAGTTCATGATAACTCCATATGATGTCAAATAGCTATAATGAGTAGGATTTAAGTTACCTGTGCTAATTTATCTGTTATACATGCTACTCTCATCCCTCCAAAGAGATATGAAGTTATAAAAGTGAAATATCTTTCATGTAAACCCATACCAGATGAATATAACCTTGAGTAAATTGTACGGGATCACTGGTGGACCTGTACCAGATGAATTTTACATTGTAGTGTAACCGTAGTACCCAACCGTTGGATTATTTTCTTAGTACAAGAGGCTTTTTTGTAAAATGGTTTCCATCGAAAATAGTAATTCTATTTAGTGAAAATAAAATTTTATACCCTAACGTTCAAACAACTAAAATAAATTAAAACAAAAAAGGAATGGGAAAAGAATAATGGGAAAAAAATAACAACTTGCACCACCCCATCTGATACCCCCATATCTCCCACACATATCCACCATCATCTTCTTCATCCCGCCTTTGTCAACAAAGGCAGCCATGTCCAGAGCTAGGGAACAAGAGTGTAAAAAGGCCTCAACGGATCCTTATTTTTCATTCTCACAAATCCAGTTTTCAAAGTCCTTTGAACCCCTGTGCCATAGACGATTCATACTTGTAAGCCTTTCATCTCTGTGTCATTTCTTGGTAAGATATTTGCAGTGTGATTAGATTGAGGACTGTTGTTAAGATGTTTTGAGAAATGGAGGATTATGGTGTTTTCAAGTACATATACAGGTTAGTAGAGACACATATTGTTTATCAAAGCTAAAGCTAAAATGTTTGATTGGAAGAGTTGTTAACTACACTGCTTTCTACGGCAGTTATTTGGGACTTGGGAGCAGTAAGCCAAGCAAATAGCACAAAACACAGTCGTGCTAATTGGCTAGCAAAAGAAGTTAACCCAGGAATGTGAGATCCCTGTGTCTATGTCATTTGTATTCATTGAAGACCCTTAGTTTCCGGATTAGTCCAACTTGGGAAACAATTTTAATCTAAGAAACATTCAGGGCCAGGGATGGGGTAGGATGAAGCAGTGTGGACGGGGGGATGACAAAGGGTGTAGGGAGGGGTCAATGGTGGCTGGGGTAGTTTTTCTTTTTCATTTCACTAGTATTTTCTTTCTTCTTTTACTTTTTGAATTTATATTTTGCTTATTTAAACGGGAGGGTTAAATTGTCTTTGGAGTGATTTAACTACTGTTTTGGATGAAATCCATCCTAGGCAAATTTGCTCAAATGTGGGTGGGGACTCCAATGTCAATTATCCTCGTATTTTTACATGGGATTGTTTTCAGTTTTGTTAGGAATGAAATGAACTTCAAGACCAGATTTTTTTTTTTTCCAATGGGTTTAGGCATAGTTCAATCTTTTTTCAAAAGATAGCTAAATAGACCCATGCTACATTTATATAGTTCTATTAGCAATCAGCGATTAAAGTATACGGTGTATAGGAAATAAAATTGCTAGGAGTAAGTTTGTGGTAGTTTGAATAGTTACAGGATTTATTAACCCCCACCACAACTCCCCCATGTAATCTTTGGAGGTAAGGCCATCATGCCCCTCCACTGTACTCATTTTCCCAATATATCTACTAGTAGGGGATAACGCTGAACCCCCACTATCTGAAGGAGGAGGCTTGAAAGTTCCTTCTTAGGACTCTGATTTAAATGTTAAAAAATTTTCTTCTGAATTTTTTTATTCTCCTTGCAGTCTCGTCCTTTTCTTAAGGACCGTAGGATGTTTGTCCAAATAGTGGACCCTCTATTAGAAGGTTGCTTTTCAGTACGAAGTCTGCAACATGCAGTTGCAATTGCAGCAATGTGTCTTCAGGAACAAGCAAGTTTCCGCCCTCTCATCAGTGATATTGTTATGGCACTTGAATACCTAGCTTCTCAAGCAGCAGATAGCTCAGATTCTCATAAAGGTGGGTATCATGCTCGAACATCGTCATCACCATCTCAGATTGAGGGTAAACTAGATAGTAGAAAATGAGCTCTGTAAAGCTCTCAACTTTGAAGTTTTCATATCAAGCAGCTCGACTTACGACTGTCAGTGGGGATGCGTTTCGACCAAAAGGATGTAAGAAGTCACTAATCAGACCTTGTGCATATCAATTTATCGAGCAGGACGAGAAGTGGTGGTGACGTGTCATCCATTTTCCTTTAATTGCTATTCAAAAGTTGCTCAAAATTGTATATCATCTTGTGTAGCTACACGACTGTAAATATTTGTTAAAAGCTGCTAACAGTTTTTTGGGATAATTTGTTTTTCCTAAGTCTAGATAATCCATTGGTTCTCTAATGAGTACAATCTTTGTTTTATCATTGTGATTAATTCTTTTGCATATGGAGGATGATCTACACTATTGTGGTTCTTTGCTAAAGAAAATAGTGGATTGAGGGAATCACTAAAAGTTGGACGGAAAATGCAACAGAACACCATACGTCCAAATACTATTTAGCTCGTCTGGTTGCGCTTATTTTGGGAATTTTAGCAACTTCTGGATTGTTATACATTGCAGAAGGGCAATATTGCAATTTT
Organism: Fraxinus quadrangulata; assembly: GCA_903798255.1. NCBI lineage: Eukaryota > Viridiplantae > Streptophyta > Magnoliopsida > Lamiales > Oleaceae > Fraxinus > Fraxinus quadrangulata. Next base: position 9,129 of record CAIGRB010098854.1, read on the forward strand.
TGTTAAATTATTTTTAATTTGAATTATGAAAAATCCCTGCTCAAGAGGATTTTGAATGCAAAAATAAAGGGGCACATAGGTCATTTTTCAATTCATTTTAGTTGTGGGGCAAGGAATCAGTAAATAGTTGTTGCTGGTATGGGACCGTTTGCACTATATAATAGTCCAAAAAATCCTAGAAGTAACGTGATAGAAGCTATTTCATATTAATTTGAACTTGGACTACTAAAAGAAGCCCTAAATGGGATTCGGACAAGCCCTACAATGGGTCTTTTATAATTAAGGGTGTGTTTGAGTCACATTACTTTGGAAGAATGTATTTTAGAATAGTAGATTGATGAAAATTGTGTGGTTGAAAAAGAAGGAAAAGTTATTAATGTGATGAAAAATATTATCTTATTGAAGAATGTATGATTGAAAATAAATAGGAGAATGAAAATGAAAATTTTAATGTGACTCAAACATAGACTAACTTTGGTCGTAGCATTGAAGTCCAGTCAATATTACTAAAAAATTACTTGAATGTTTTGGTCAAAGTTTCTTTGCATTTCAAGATGATTTTCTAAAATCTTCAACGAGTGTCGATTTTAAGAAGTGTCGAGAATAGAATGATCCTGGTGATAGAGGAGGTTCTTCATCTTAATTCTAAACCTCCTGACCAGCTCTGGGATCACTTTCCTCGACTACGTGAGAAATTTGAAAGTTGGATTTGAAGACTAGAAGTTATTAGTTAAGTGATCGAGACTCAAAGAAACCTTTCGGATAAATAGAATGATAGAATATTGCTGCCTTGAGGCCATGGATGATCATCCAATCAGCTTGACCGTACCTGTGAGCACAGGTGGTGGTGACTTGATAGCAGCTAAACTAAGGAATCGGTTCATCGTGATTAACGGGCTTAATTCATATACATGTAAGGGAAAAATTCATATCTACTATGCTTTAAGAATTCAATTTAAAAAATATCATACTTGTAGAATCTTTTCAAAAAATCAGGTGATCTTTAGTAATTTCTCTCTCTTCAATTAATGGACAGAAAAAATTTCTACTCTCTCCAACAATTCTCTCTTCAATGAATGGACAGAGAATTTCCTACTTGCAAACTGCATATAAGTCCGCTTATGAATTCAATTGCTAAAAATCATGTGGTCCATACCCAATCATCTCTACCATCTCCACCCATTACCCCCTCACGCCACCACTAATGTTCAATCATCATTGTTGGTTGGAGTGTTGGTGTTGATTATCGCTGTCGTGAGGAAAATCGATTGTGTTTTGCTTCGATCGAGTGGTTGTTAGAGGTTTTTTAGATCTATTGACGACGTTCCTTTTTAATTTGAATTTGTTCTTTTTTTTTCTTCAACTGTAGCTTTGTCTAATCTCATCAGACAAAATTCTTAATGATTGGTTGTTTATTTTTGGACATTTTTCTAATTTGTTGTAACGATTAATACTGTAATTTCAAAATGAAAAGATGAATTCAACAAAATAGTCATCACAATTTCCATTCATAATTGTTTTGGCGCTCTTCAATTTTTTCAATCGATGGCTATGGGAATCGTCCGGTGGTGGATTTGAGGTGAAAATGGTGGTTGGACGATGTGTTGGATGTGGTGGTGAGGACAGTAGTGGCAGCTTGAGGTGAAGGTAGAGGTGGGTTGTTGGATTTTATGTGGCAGCAATGATTTTGGATTGTGTCTGTGGTGGTGGTGGTGGAGTAGAATGGATGGGATGAATAGCAATTGTGACCGGTTATTGAATAATTATAACTAATAAAACAAATAATTTGTGACCAATATATAATATATGACCTAAAAAATATACGATTTGTGACCAAATTTATAATTGTGACCAACAATTTGTATTTTTGTGACCAATAAATAAATTATGATCTATTAATTTGATAACTTGAAGGGACTTCTGCTTCGGCATCGAAGGACCTCAACTAGACTTGTTTGAAGGACCTCTCTCTTAACTTCAATTTTGTCAACTCTTCTCCTGGACCTTCCTGACTTTTCGGCTAGCTTTTTGTCTACGTGGACTGGCTGCCTACATAGCTATCCACGTGGCAGTTCAAGTTGGGCCTCGGAATTGTGGAGTAACACAAGTCATTAGATTTTAGACTACTACGACCTTGATCATAAGATTCTAGACCTCATTGATCAAAAGCTTTGGAGCAATGAGATATCAACATAATTTTGATAAGAAATAGCATTTTTCTATTAATCTAATATTATTCTAGGGGACTTCATTTCCTAACTTTTTGTTAGAAAATTTAATATGATGTTCTTTTATATACATAACAAATGACAAGAAAAATCCTACCCAAAACTTACTTTAAATCTAATTGTAGATGAATAGAAATAGGAATGAAAAATTAGATCGAGACAGAAGTTGGACTCTGTCTTTAAGACGAATTTGTCCCCCATAGATGTTGACGGTGGATTGACAATCGTCTTCTAAAATACAATGATCTCTTCTTGCGATGTCAGTACTTCAAATCACAAAAATACGAACTAGAAAGTGTTTTGTACTCTTTTCTTTTATGCAGAGTTTAATGTGATATGATATATAAATGCAAGGTGTGATATGAAAATACGAAAGATAATGATATTAATTATTCGGAACATAAGGATCTTATATAATAAGTCAAAAGTTGTGTTAAAAAAAACAACTCATAAATTATGCCTTATCTGAAAAGACATGTCTTTTTTAGAAGAATCCACTCTAGTGCCATTTACTGAGATTTATTGCCACTAGTGCGCCAGTAAACGCTCGAATGTCTAACAAGTACCCGTCTCGTGTCTAAGTTCGCTCGAGTGATGACGTAACTTTGTGGACAAACATTTGTCTAATTACACAAGTCGGGCACATATCCAACCTATCTAATTGTTAAAAAATTATTTAGGTCACCAAAGAGAATATATAGGTCCAGCCATATCCAACCTATTTAACTATGACCTGAGCCTACAATTCTCGACTCGTGCCTAGCCAAATAGATGGGAGCACACTCGTGTGTGCTTTGGACATAACCCAGTAGGACCTAGATCCCCGTTCAAAGACTAGTGGTAGTATCTTTTGGGATCCAAACCCAATATGATCTAGTTAGGGAGTTATAAAGAAGTCAAAAGTTTATATATATATATTTTTCCTTACGTGGAACAGAGTTTTTTCTTTGTTCATTTATATTCTAAGTAATCCATTTCAATAAATTTATTTTAGACATTAATTTTTCATTCATTCAAAAATAGTTTTAACATCCAAATATGCCAAACTCATCTACTAACAGAGTAAAATGTAGTCAACTTTTGTCCTATTAAAAACGAATAATGGGTCCATTTACATATAAATATTTAGTTAAAAATTTATAAAATCATTCTTTATCAATCTTATTTCCAACACTTTATGTCCCCCAAAAGCTTGCAAATAAGGCGTAAATTAATAAAGTCTTATTCACAATAAATTCTTGTCGTGAGCTAAACTTTTGTATTTTGTGCTTGGTATGCTGGAGAATAAGACAATTTTGTTGCTAATATCATACTATCAATATTCGTAATTCTTCACCAATTAATTGTGAATTCTTTTTGTAAGAATTCAATTCAAAACTTTTGGATTTTGTACTCGCCAAGTTAGTATCACTTGGTAATTTACAATATGGTTACTCATCTCTCGAGTACGTACAAACATGTAGTAATACTTTATCATGGTTTTTTCGATTTCATAACTCAATTTCTTTAACGAAAAAATAGAAGTTGCTGCTAAGACGCGTAACACTAAATTTGCAGGTCATCCTTCTCAAAAAAAAAAAAAAAATGATGTGTACTGATTTGGAGTGATATTACTCGAAATAATAATGTGCTTACGGGTCATTGTTAGGGGATTGGCCCAAAAACCAAATTAAGTTGGTAAATTGGGCTAGACCTTCATTACCAATTGAGAAAACTAGAGGATTTGTCTCAAGAACCACTACCCTTCTGAAGGAGCATTGCATATAGCCCAATTCATACTAAAAGTGTCTTGAATTTGAACGTTGGAACTAGTACTCAAGGCTTTGAAACAAGGAAAAATTAGGTCTACTATCCTAAATTATAAGATATTAGATTAATACCTTTAAAATTAAGGCGTACTTCAAAAATACCTTTAATTTTGGGTGCATTTGAAAAATGATTATAAACATGGGCTAAAACATAAATAATGAAACTTCACCTAATGGTAAAGCATCCGATTGAAAAAGGGGTTCCAAATACGGAAATCTTTCAAGGGCCAAACCAAGCAAAATTGAAATCATAAGAGAAAATCTAGAAAAAATAATAATAATAAAGTCCAAACAAGATCAAGAGTTGCTTCGCCAACATATTCTTCAAAGTTTTCTACCCCAAATTTACAAATAATCAACCCAAATCTAAAGGTATTTATTTTTATGATTTTTTTATTCAATTAGTTGATATTTTGTAATATTTTGATGTTGTTGAGGTTTGTTTGTTTTAGTGCTTATGAAATTTCATCTTTAGATTAATAATTTTGAGTTATTAATATAAATAAATTTAGATTTATAAGAATTAGATTGATTTTTTTATATGAAAAATCAACTTTTGATAACGTCATTTGATGCATGCAATGTGTTTATGAAAATTAGAATGAGAAATGTGACATTCTATGTCACTTTATTTGCAACAATTTTAGGAAGTTCAAAGTGTAAAAAAAATGGACATGCCGTGTCACTTTTTTGAAGGAGTTAATGTATATCACAGTTAAAAAGTATCATGTCATTTTTCATAAAAAAGTAATAAATCATGTCTATTTAAATCAATATTCCTGTGATATAATTAACTCTCAATCCTACAAAAGAGAAAAGAAAGACTATTAAACGAAAAGTAATAGAAATTAAAAAAAAATGACAAAAACTCAAAAAAGTGACAATTCAATTTGTGGATTTTTTGGGCATTTGGGCATTTGGACGTAATTAATACGGGAATTAGTATTTATTCACCTCTTATAATCAGTTTTAAGGGTATTAATCTAATATTTTATGTTTTGCAGACAGTGAGCCTAATTTCCCTTAGAATTATGATTCCTGTAAAATATAACATTCAAAGAACAAAATAATTATACGAAGAAGACAACGATTCCATTATTTTAGGGATAATATCTTGTTCGAGCCAACTTCCATACAATAAGTCACTTTAAAATTTCTGTTTTTCATGTGTCTTAGAAAATGCACATGGATACACACAAAAGCAAAATTCAGGTGCTGAACAATATGATTTTGTAAACTTTGGTTTGTCCTTCTTGCAAATAGAGGCGCAAAACCCTGGATTACACGAACCAACATAAATTTCTTCTTGACAATCTTCTGCCATAACTTTCTCCCTGCCTACATAAACAAAAATTCATATGAATTAAATGTGCAAAATTGAGATTCCGCATATAAGATATCTGATAAAACCCGAAATCTGATAAGACAAAAATTTTAAATAATTTAATTGCGTAAACAACGATACTGCCCGACATGTCTAATGTACAATAATCTCATTATACGAAACATAAATTATAAATGTAATGTTACCTCCACAGATTAGAAGAGAAAATAGAAGAATGGTAAGCACATTCAAACGCTTCATGTTTGGGATTTTTTATGGTCAGTGAAGAGATAATTGCAAAAAATAAGGCAATATATAGGCAAATTGAGTTCACATTTATTGTCCAGCCTGTCTAACTATTCCCAATTAAATCTTGATAATCACTGTAATTTCTAAAATTTTGACACTTCAAATTTACTGATTGGGGAACAAAAATAACTGATTTATTCTCAAAGTTATAAGGTAATAAAATTATGAAAAATATGCATTATAATTAATTTACTTCCATATAAATTATGAATTACGAAGATCATAGCAATCGATTGCGCAGATATTGACTTCAATATTTATTAAGGCATAATTCCCTGGGAAACTTGGAAAGAATTAAAATATATTCCAGGTGTAATGCTCGACGCATTCATGTTTGGGATTTCTTTAATGACGTCCCACGAAAATCAAATGTATTCACGACTTTGGGTCATTCGTAAAATTGGCTTAATGTTGTAATATGGTCAGATAAAGAAATGTTATTTAGTATTATAGGTATTAAAATAGAAGTCTATGTGACAGTAATATGGAATTAAATGAGAGGTACAATTTATTGGTGATTGTGTGCGTGAATTGTTAATTATATTTTGAATAATTAAATAAAATAAAACTTAATCGGAATTACAAATCGAAATGCTGAAAATTACGACTACAAGAATGAAATTGTAAACTGAGGCGTTTAAGAGTATTTTCAAGAGGCACTATATTTTTAAAGAGTATATTCTATCATTTGGAGAGCATATATAAATTTAGAGAGTTAAA
>CAIGRB010098859.1:2761-21277 GCA_903798255.1 Fraxinus quadrangulata
AAAAAAACAGAGAGACAATAGTAGTCATACAATGTGATTTTAAAATAAAATTGAAATATCACATACCTTTATCGATGTTTAAAAGTATATAACAACTTTTAAACATTACCAAGTGGAGTACGTTAGTGCCCATATCTGTAGGGTTATAATCTAAATGCATTTTATCAAGTTTTAAGCTATTGCATCTCTAATAAAATGCAGTTTAACATCAATATATTTAGTGCGTTTATAAAACATAAGGTTTTTACACAAATAAATGGCAAATTGACTATCATAGTTTACGATCACATTATCACTTAAAACACCTAATTCATTAAGGAAACCTCTAAACCACAAAGTTTTCTAATAGCTTCAGTGACGTAATATACACAAATTCAGTGACGCAATATACATAGATTCAGTAGTATACAGAGCAACAATATGTTGGAGTTGAGATTTCCAACTCATGCAAGAGTTAACAAAAGTAATCACGTAAGAAAAAGTAAACTTCCTATTATGTCTATCACCACTATTGTCACCATCAAAAAAAAAAAATTTAGTTTCACACCCTTATCAACAAATCTATAAACTAACCCCACATCAAAAGTACTTTTTAAGTACCTATGCAACCACTTTAACTCTTTCCAATGTTCGGGACTAAGATTAGATATGTACCTACTTAACACAATCACGGTGAAAGACATCGGGTCTAGCGTAGACCATAAAGTACATAACAGAGTCAATGACATTAGAATAAGGGATATTACATAAAATATATTTCTTCACCATTAGCAGGTGATTGTTCTTTTAACAAAATAAAATTATTTTAAAGAGGCACATAATCAGATTTGTAATCAATCATACCAAATTTCTTCACAACATTAAGTGCGTAAGGAATTTGATGCACATATAAGCAAGAATTGGACATATCTTTGTTAATTTCCATACCAAGGATCCTCCTAGCATGCCCTAGGTCTTTCATGTCAAATTCTTTGCCTAACTCAATTTTAATCTTGTTTGCCACTTTCATGTTAGGATCAATTAATAACATGTCATCCACATAAAGTAAGAAATACATGCATTCTACATTAGTGTTGTGGTGCATGTAATACAATTAATTTTCAAACTTACTTCCTTTGAAATCAATAGACAACACATAGGAATCAAACTTTTTATACCAAGACGTGGAGACTATTTTAACCCATAAAGAGATTTCTTTGAAAAACACACATAATCAGGTTTAGCTTTACTTTCAAAACCTTTAAGCTGATTCATCTTTTTATCAAGGTTACCATGCAAGAAAAGTAGCTTTGACATCAAGTTGTTCAACTGTCAAGTCATAATAAGCAACAAAAGCAAACATGACCCTTATACTGGTATACTTAACAATGGACGAAAAGATCTCATTATAATCTACTCATCTCTTGTGTCTGTATCCCTTGGCTATTAATCTAGCCTTATATCTTACGAAATCACTCTCAGTAGTTCCCTCCTTAATCCTATAAGCCCATTTGCTTCCTACTATGAATTTATCATTAGTTCTAGGAGCTAAATCCCAAGTTTGATTCTTATTAAGAGAACTCAACTCTTCATCATTTTTTTCACTTATCATAGCCTCATATGTGTTGACTTCTTATCAACTATTTTTTTATAACTAGTGTAGGCAATGATGTTGTTATACCTTGCCCACGAGGCTCCAATTGAAGACCACATCATAGTCCACGTGGATATGTGAGTCAAATCTAACTCAGTCAACAAAAGGTCCAATTGGTCAAAGAAGAAGCTGATGCTCCCTGTACCAAAACTTTTCACACTTTTGGCTGAAGCTCCATTTCAATCGATGCTCTCTATTTCGAAGCTCCATTTGGTCGAATCCATCGCTTCATCCGAAACTCTCTTTAATTGAAGCCCTTGCTATCTTTTAGAGGATCTGTATGTAATCTTTATAAATGATTGATATAAAGTTTCAAATAATAAATGTCAGGCTCGTCAGCCTAGGGTATAGGGTGGCTGACCCGTTGTCAATGTGTTAAATGCGTAGCAAACTGAGCAATGTGAGGATTCCACCTGGGAGATGAGGCCATATTGTTCTTATACAACAACAACCACTTCGGCCACAACTCTATGAATAAACAACTCTTGTAACATTTGTTTCTAATGCAACTCTTTACACTTGAAACCACACTCGATTTTCTCTTATTCCATATTTATTTGTTTAAGTTTAGTTTGTTTTTACTTTGGTTGAGTTGTTTAGTATTGTTTGTTTATATGCAATCATCTTTGATCATATTGCTGGTGTCCAAATATTTTTATCTCACATCGTAAAGTATCTCCCATGTCCATAAACGTCATCCTTTTTCTGTCCAAATCACCAATCAAAATGTGTTTGAATTTTCTTGCGTGGACGCTAATGAACCCAACATCTGTTGTCCACGTAATCATTACAAAAAATGGGATCAACTGATTGGTGCCATATATGGGAGGCCGTGGATTCAGCCATGAAACAATCGTAGAAAAAGCTAGTAAGGAGATATATTTTGGGATTTTCTCTCCTTTGAAGAAAATGAGTTGTTTAAAAAGAACCACTAAATATTTCAATGAGGAATAGCTTGTTGAATTCCAGTGTATTTCTTGAAAAAAGGAATATCATTCGCATAGAAAAAAGCTAAGTTGCTATTGGAGATAAAACGTTGCCATGAGTTTTGACAATAAAGAGTCAGTGTCTCGGAGAGCTAGGGAACACACTGAAAAATGGAGAACCTTTAGTTGCTGCTCCAACAACTTGCCATCGATTTCATCAGCAACACCGACAAGGTAGATCAAGAGGTGGGACCAGAATAGCTAGACTCGCCAAGGAGGTGGCTACCATGGCCGCAAACATGAGAGATATTACCCAACAAAATATTGGCACGCACAAACTGCTTAGGAACATGTAGAACTAGAGAGCATACCCAATCCCTCCCATACGCAGCTCAAAGTACTTCATACTTCCTAAAATTACCGAGTACGATGGAAGATGTGATCCTACGAAACACCTCAACAACTTCAAAACTCATATGAGCCGAAAGGGTTCAACTTTCGTTGTGAAATGTAGGGCCTTCCACTTGACCCCAAGTGGGGCAGATGAAGTGTAGTACACTAGGCTTCTAGAAGGGAGTATCAAAAGTTGGCCAAATTTTAAAAAATCTTTCCTTAAGTGCTTCGCAACAATAAGGAAGGCGAAGGGCCAATACAGTGCCTCTAAGACATGAGACAGCAGCAAAAAGAGTCATTGAAAAGTTTTTTATCGCATTTTACTGATAAAGTAACCTATTACATGCAAGTTACCGATAGAAAAGCACTATCAGCCCTGAGGAAAAGGTTGGACATGAATTTTATTTTTCGAAATGACGTACAAAACAAGGATCCCACCAGTTATGATACCCTATTAGAAATAATAACGTGCGAGATCATCAATAAAGAATTGAAAGATCATCACAATAGGGCCAGTTGAAGACTTTCACCTCTTTAGAGACAACGATGAAGAGGTCCCACTTTCCATTTGATGAAACAAAAGGTCAGACAATCAATCACCCTCCACTCAAGAAAAGCACTGGCTATAGCAAAGTTGAATAGAGTACCAGCTTAAGCTTATGAGGAATTCAACCCCACTGTTGAGGCACACCAAGGAAGGCCCAGCCAACAATTTCCTCAAAAGAGGAAGGGGTAGAGGACGAAGTTCTGAACCTATAAATACGGATGAGACACCCCTCTATTACACTTACCATCATTTCTACAACCATAATCCAATTGACTGTAAGGACATTATCTTACATCTACAATCTAGTAATCAAAGAAAAAATAGACGTCCACACGGAGATACACCTCTTAGGCAAGATCGACAAACTATGAGGGTCGAGGTCAAGCGTCCCATTCGAAATAATCCTCCTCTAAGATGAGAAAGTGATGGGGAAAGGCCTAGGGAAAGTCAAGGGCAAAAGATGAGCCCTCCAGCTAACACTGGCCGCAAATCTATTGGAGAGATTAACACAATATTTGGAGCTATATATGTTGGAGAAAAAACTAAAAATACACAAAGAAACTATGCAAGGAAAGTCAGCGATCCCTTAATGGCAAGTTTCATAGTCAACAACAATCGACCCTCAACTGGGAGAGGGGTTCAACACATTAATTTTACACAAGACAATGCGGTTGGCTTACATTATCCACATTGAGACGCCTTTGTGGTAAGGTCGTTGTGGCACGAAATGACCTTAAAAGAATGTTAGTGGATAATTGGAGTTTGGTCAATATCATATTTGGAGCAATCTTTGACAAATTGGAAGTAGACCAAGAGTTAACCCTCATAATCTCCTCATTGTATGGCTTTACTGGTCATAGCATCATCCCAAGGGGAAAAATTACTTTAGTAATGGAGATGGGGACGACCCCATTGACTGTTCATTTCATAGAATTTTTTGTAGTAGACAACCGTTCTGCCTACCATAGAGTACTAGGAAGACCATCATTAAAGGAGTTATGGACTGTTATATCCATTCAACACTTGTATATGAAGTTTCTTATAGAAAATGGCATTGCCACTGTTAGAGACGACCAAATGAGTGTAAGTGAGTGTTATTTGAACTCCCTCGGGAAGGTAGAACCTAGGGACATCAGTGTAATTTTAATGGACATTGACATGAATGACACTCCCTGAATAAGGGAAAGACATTGAAATGGTAAACGCTTCTAAAGAAGAAGCTATCTTTGGAGTAATAACAGCTCCTAAAGAAAAGAGGGATGCTGAATAAATTGCTAAATTTGATGAATTGGATCCTCGCATTATTGATTGTGAACCTCAAATAGCCCCCTTAGTGGAAGAGTTGGAGAGTTTTCTAGTAGATTCCCGGATCCTTCAAATCCTTGTAGGTTGGAAAGGATCTGCCAAAAAAGGTTAAGGAGAAGCTGAAACACTTCTTATGCGAAAACTTGGATATCTTTGCATGGAAACGTGGGAACATGATTGGCATCGACCCAAAGGTTAGTTGTCATCATTTAAAGGTTGATCCTAAAGCTACCCTTCATCGATAGAAAAAGAGGGCCATCGATCTAAAAATGTATGAGGCCATGAAGGATGAAGTGAAGAAGTTGATTAGCAATCGTTTCATCTGAGAATCAACTTATTCGAAATGGGTATCAAATTGTGTCCTTGTTAAAAAACATAATGGCAAGTGGAGGGTATTCATAGATTTTTCCAATCTTAACCAAGCTTACCTTACAAACAGTTTTCCACTTCCACAATAGATCAACTCGTTGATTCTACTGTCAAGCACGAACTACTGAACTTCATATACGTTTATTCAGACTATAAGTTGATGAAGAACACACATGCTTCATAACAGACAAAGATCTCTATTGTTATAAGGTAATGCCCTTTAGGTTGAAAAATGCTTGGACCACGTATCAGAGTCTAGTTAATAAGATGCTCACAGACCTCATGGGAAAGATCATGGAGGTATACGTAGATGACATACTGGTTAAAAACTTGAAAGTAAATGACCATGTGGAACACCTCGATGAAGCCTTTCGAATACAACAAAGGTATATGACGAGGTTGAACCCCATCAAGTGTGCATTTAGAGTCATTTCAGGAAAATTCTTAGGCTACATGGTTAATCAAATGGGCATAGAGGCCAATCTTGAAAAGATTAAAGCCTTGATCGAAATGAGGTTGCCCTAGAAGCCTAAAGAGGTACAAAGCCTCATTGGGCGTATAGCGGCTAAACTCCAAGGTAACTGATAAGTGTCTTTTCTTCTTCAAGGTTCTCAAGGGAGGAAAGAAGTTTCAGTAGATAAAGGAGTGTGAAGTAGCTTTGCAAGAGCTAAAAAAGTACTTGGTTAGGCTCTCATTCTCTCCAAGCTTAAGATTGACGAGCCTCTACAACTATACTTTGTAGTTACCAACGATGCTATTAGTTTGGTACAGTTTGGTATTTGAGATGGAGGAAGGTGATCACCGATTGCCTGTTTAATATGTAAGTAAAGCACTTATGGCAACAGAGACCCACTATCCAGACATGGAGAAGCTGGCCCTCTATTTGGTGACCGTCTCCCGTAAATTGAGGCCATACTTTCAAACCCATACCATACAAGTACTGACCAACTTCCCACTCAAACAAGTGTTCTAGAAGCCTGACACTTCAGGAAGAATGATGAAATGGGTTGTAGAGCTTACTAAGTTTGATATTGTGTTTAAGATAAGAGCTATCATCAAAGGCCAAGCCTTAGCAGATTTCATGGAAGAGTTTGCCTATTTTCCAAAAATGGAAGAGGAAATGGAACATGTTGAACCTCTTACCTGGAACCTATTTGTTGATGGTTCTTCTAGAGATACAAGATCTGGAGTAGAAGTGGTCTTAGTCAACCTAGAAGGGCATAAGATTAATTGTGTTGTGAGGTTCGGATTTAAAGCTACCAACAATGCAGTAGAATACGAGACCCCTCTAGATGGCCTCAGATTGGCTAGAGAGATGCAAGTGAAGAAGGTAATTATCAACAGTGACTCCCAGTTGGTAGTAAGCTAGGTTAATGGTAGTTTATCAGCCACAGACAAGAACATAGCCTCATATTTAAAGTCGATAATGAAACTTGTGAGATCCTTTGAAAAGTTCGAATTAGCACAAATCCCGCATAGGGAAAATGCCCATGTTGACGTTCTTTTGATGCTAGCAAGCAACAAATATTCCGAATTGCTTACTGTTGTTTCTATAGAACATCTCCCTAGACTCTCTAGTTCTAAAGTTCAAGAGGTGATGTAGGTCAAAGATACTCATCCATAGATGTAGCATATCATAGCATTCCTCAAGGATCAACTATTACCCTCTGAAAAAGAGGAGGTACAGAAGCTCAAAAGATAAGCATCACATTTTTTTTTTTCAGGATGATGTCCTGTATAAGCACGATTTTTCCTTACACCTCATCTGATGCATATGTGGCAAGCAGGCCACCTACGTGTTCCAAGAAATTCATGAAGGGGTTTGTGGTAATCATCAGGATGATGGGCTCTCGAATATAAAGGTGTTGGGGGTAGGGATACTATTGGCCTATATTGAAAAATGATGCATATCAATTTGTGAAAATGTGTGACAAATGTCAGCACTTCACGACAATACAAAGTCAACCCTTCTAGGAATTAAGTGTTATATCCAACCCTTAACCTTTTACCAAGTAAGAGAATGATCTTATAGGACCCCTACCTAAAGGAAAAGACAATACCTACTTCGCAATCGTTGCCATTGGACTATTTTACTAAATGAGTGGAAACTGAACCCTTGGCCAAAATTACAGAAGCTAACACTTCTAAATTCTTATGGAAAAACATTATTTGCAGGTTTGGAATCCCCCACTTAATTGTATCTGATAATGGGTGGTAGTTTGATAACAAGAAGATCAATGACTTACGTGAGGAATTAGGAGTCAAGAAGCACTTTTCCACCTTCCATCGTCCTTAGGGCAAGTGGAAACTATCAATAAAACCATCAAATATACCCTCAAAATAAAGTTGATGCTTCCAAAAAGGCTTGGGTGGATGAGCTACTTCTATAGGATGTCCGAACCACTAGGATCGAAAGTTTGGATGTTAAGGCATAACCTCATCCTTGGAATGCAGAACACTTAAAGAGGTACTATCAGTAGAAGTGTAAATACCTCAGCTCGTGTATGGTTTGTTTAATTAAGCAAAAATAACCTAGTTAAAGTTCTTGAAAGAAAAGAGAAGTACCTCCCAGTAACAAAATTCTTGGTGTAAACCTCTACCTGATGAGCCATCTACCAGGTAAGGAAGCGTGGGCACTTCGATAAAGAGATGGATCTCAAAAGTGACCACATTCTTACTCGCCAAAATGGATAACACATGCCTCCCAAATACAAAAGTCAGGGAGGAAGCCTTAACATAGATGGATCATTCAACCTCATACTAAGGAATGATAAAGTACAAAAGATAAACAACGTATGAACTTCTAACACATGTACAAATTTTTAGCAGAATAAGTATTAGTAGAGGCTGAAGCACGTCAAAAAGCAATAACATAAGAAAAATGCAGTAAACATTCAGTCAACTAACACAAATGTTAGAAAAGATTTCATTCATTAAAAGATCAGTGCTGGAAGACAAGAAGCCAATTACATCAACAAAAAAATGGCTGAAGCTAAGTGGAAGGGTTGGGTTGGCTGCCAGTGACTAGAACAGTGGCATGAGGAGCCACTACTTTACATCCCCATCCTCTTCGTCATCTTCAAGTTCTATTACATTGCTTCCGTCGATTGGGGTCTCGGACTCGTCTTCCTCCAAGAATTCAAACCTCAACTCAGAGATGTTGAAGGATTGAGAATGAACCTCAATCCACTCCACCACTTCAGTATAAGCAAATTTTCGCTAGTACTTAGAGAAATGTTGATACTTTTCAGTTAGGTGAAAATTGGCTATGGAATGCTTTACAACATCCTCGCTAGCATATTGGGCTTCAGCCTAAGCCACCTCTACCTCTTCAGTCAAGCTACTAATTCTGGAGTTAAACCCATCCACTTGTTATTTTAGAGAGACACGCTCTTTATTTGAAGCCTTTAGGGACTCGGCAGAAATTTTTTGATATGCGTCCGAAGTCTCTACTCACTTAGTCATGGAAGCCACTTCACTCTGGGATAAGTGGACTTCAGTTTTCATATTTTTAATCTCTGGTAAGGCAAAAGCAAGTTTCACAGACTCCTCAACCTATTGCTTCTTGATGGCCTTAGCATCAGATTTTAAAGCCCAAGATTGACTAACCAAAAGGGAGGTGAATTGGTTTTTAAAACTTTTTCGAATAATTAACTAAAATTACGTAAGTTAAAAACATGTTGATTAATTAGTAATTGTAAGCAAGTTCAAGCAATTAGATCAATCAAATAATAAGTGTAAATATGAAAGCGATAAGTAAAAGGGAAAGAAGATGAAAACGATATGTTTATGGAGGTTCGATCCCAAAATTGATCTACGTCCCCCGTTACCAAGCTCTCCGTCACGAGCAAGGCCTTTTCCATTATCATGATTGACTTATGGTACAATCCAACCGTTTACAAAGATTCTGGTGACTTACAAACAAGGAACACAGATCATTTACAATGTTGAGCTTTTCAGGACCTCAACACTACCTACACTATTGATTTTTACGAGACCTCAATATGACCCTCACTATTAAGCTTAACGGAACCTCAATATGACCCTTGATTCAAAAGAGTTTTACAAGTGAAATCTTCTCTCCTTTAATGAATAATAGATTCAAAGTTGAGAATAAGAAGAGAAGTAGATAAACACTTTAATAGATAGCAATGAATATAGCTCAAGTGTGGGATTTGAAAAACTTTGATAAAATTGATTTTCTAAATTTTGAATAATCAAATATTTTTCAAATATAAATTAATTTATAAAGTTGAATAAATAATAAAGACCACTGATTTATCTCAATAAATGCTCACTTATTGCTCATAGAATTGTTGAGATTGAATGCAAAGTGACTTGGTATTTATAGGAGCAAAACAGTCAAAAACTCTGTCCAACCAGACGCGCCGTATCGGACGTCCGATATAGTATCGGATGGTCAACTAACTATTTGTGTCAGAAAATTAGAATGGTTAAATTTTCTACCGTTGCCGTTAAAACTACTATACCGGACGTCCGGTGCGATAGTTTTACGCCAAAACGTCCTCGTTAAATTTTAACAAATGTAAGTACTTGAGGGACGTTTTAAAATGATTTTTCAAGCTAAGTGACACTTTTCAAATATAAGTTTGAGATTTTTACCTTTGAAAAATAATTTTTATACAAACATTTTTGTATCGTGATTTTTTGTGTGTAAAGTCGATTTTGAGATTTTCACGATTCATTGTCATGTACTAAAGTATTTTACCTTTACAATGAGTATAAAAAGTCTAAGCGCTTTGTTTTGAACCTCTTGACGTGCATGTTTGATTGTACTTCGACATTTTTCGCGATTCTTGTTGAGGAATCGTTTTGCGAGTTTTTCAATATCATTCTTCATAGTCTCGTTTGATCAATTTTGTTTCCATGTAGATCGTTGCATGCAAATTGCTATCATTTTGAATGATTTGACTTGAATGCTTAACTTTTACTTTGTTCTTCCTTTCGAGTCCGATTTATAATCTTGATAGCTTTGAAGACTTGATCACTCAAATTCAATTGTTAGTAAATATAATTGACTTGTTCGTTATAATCAAAACATTAAGGTTATAATCAACCATAGGTCAACAATTTCTCCCTCTTTGATTATGACAAACAAGATGATTTACAAGGTAAGATTGAACAATTGATATTATATTGATAAAGGAATGTACATTTTAAATTTCTCATGTAATTCATATTCCCCCCATCTTTTACAAATTAATAAGTATACATTCAAAGCATATAAATGTTTTCCCCCCTTTTTCATATACTCTAAGCATATTATATTTTCAAATCAAAACATGCATAATCATCTCACTCCGTTTCCCCATTTTGACATAAGCAAACATGGATAGTATTTAAGATCAAAACACAATTTTTCCTTTTTAACATAAGCAAAAATGTAGCACATATGAGAGGAATTGTATGATATATAAAAAATTTAAATCAACCATAGATGATAGTAACATATTCTCCCTCAATTAAGAACAAGATGCCAAATATATACAAATTTAAATAAGAGGATAATTATCACATTTACAGTAAAATAATAATCAAAGCATGAGTGATGAAATGACGAAAGCATAATCATTTAGGTAAAATTTATATACATTTCAACCAATTATTGACATAGAATTAATCATAAGAGAACATTTAGTAAGAATTCAATATAGCCACACACTTCAAATTCATCGATAATTCTTAAACCTCTTTGAATATAAGAAAATCTATCAGTTGTTAGAGATATCAACTTCAAGGTTCATTTGTTCTTTACTTTCTTTGGTACCTACAAAATAATAATTCAATTTTTAGTTTTTGGTACTCAAACAAGCTTGTGTCCTTGGTAGTTAGTTTTAGTAGATTCTCGAATCCACTTGTTCTTTCTTCCAAAATATTGCTTTTTTTTATTTAAACAATTAAAAGCAATGTGTCCATTCTCGAATCCATTTGAATTTGAAGCTTTGACAAACATGTTCTTGAGAGATTTTTATCTTAAAGAGCGTTTGAATCCAATTCCGCCTTTGTCAAAAACACATTTTTGATTTCCAAGCATTAAATCAAAAATTTTCTTCCCTTCGATGAATTTATAAACAATTTTTGTTAAGTCTTCAACTTTTTCTTTTAGAGAGATATTTTCCTGAATTAATAGATCATGATCAATATTTATTTTTTTTCTGAAATTTTCTTTATTTCTTCTTTTAATAAGAAATTTTTCTTTTAAGAATGGAATGACTTAATGCAAGCCTTTCAAAATCTTCTAACATTTCATCATAGGAAATAGATAATTCATCATATGAATCTTTTTCGATAGAGTTTACCTTGTCGTTGATTACCATGAAGCACATGTTGGCCACTTCTTCTGGCTATTGTTTTCGTTATCAACATCTTTATCGCTTTCATTCCAAGCGGCTTGAAGAGCCTTTTTCTTAAAAATTTTCTTTTGGAATCTTCGATTGTTTCGAAAGCCTCTCCATTTTTTGACAAGGACCAAATCGTCGAGCTCTTTGTCACTCATGTTGTTGCTCGTTGTTCCTTCATCAATAACGGATTTTAAAGCAATTTGGCAATTTTCCTCTTCTTTGCTTTTCAATGTTTTCTCTTTTGTCTCAGTGCAATTTAGCTCATATGTCATCAATGTCCCATACAACTCTTCCAATGGATATGTATTAATATCTTTAGTGTTTTCTATCAACATTCTCAATTGACTCCATTATTCAGAGAGCGATATAAGCATTTTACTTACAAGCTCACCATTAGTAAATTTACGATCAAAACCTTTGAGGATATTAACAATATCGGTGAAGCGAGTAATCATGTCAACAATATGTTCATTCTTTTTCATGAAGAAATTTTCAAAATCTTTAACTAAAAGATTTATCTTAGTTTCTTTTACTTTACTAGTTCCAACATGAGTAACTTCAAGTGCATGCCAAATATTATAGGCCGAATCATATGTGCTAATCCGATTAAATTTATTTCTATCTAGTGCACAATAAAGTAAGTTTTTGGCTCTAGCATTCATGTCAATTTTCTTTTATTCTCTTCATTATATTCTTCTGTAGGCTTAGAAATTATTTGATATGATTTACCATTCTCTTTAATAACATTTTTAGGCTCATACGGACCAAATTCAATAAATTTTCAAATATCATAAACTATTGATCAAATAAATATCGTCATCCTAGTCTTCCAATAGTTATAATGAGTACCATCAAATAAAGGAAGATGATTTGTAGAATACCCCTCAAGATTTTGAAAAATGTGGTTAGCCATTACTCAAAATTGTGAAATCTTTGAACTTGAGCACCTTCCTCTAATACCAATTGAAAGCCCAAGATTGACTAACCAAGAGGGGATGAATTGGTTTTTAAAACTTTTTCAAATAATTAACTAAAATTATGTAAGTTAAAAACACGTTGATTAACTAGTAATTGTAAGCAAGTTCAAGCAAGTAGATCAATCAAATAATAAGTGTAAATATGAAAGCAATAAGTAAAAGGGAGAGAAGATGCAAATGATATGTTTATAGAGGTTTAATCTCAAACTTGATCTACGTCCCCCGTTACCAAGCTCTCAGTCACGAGCAATGTCTTTTCCACTATTGTGATTGACTTATGGTGCAATCCAACCGTTTACAAAACTTTCGGTGACTTACAAATAAGGAGCACCGATCCTTTTACAATATTGAGTTTTCTGGGACCTCAACACGACCCACACTATTAAGATTTACGGGACCTCAATATGACCCTTGATTCAAAAGAGTTTTACAAGTGAAATCTTCTCTTCTTTAATGAATAATAGATTCAAAGTTGAGAATAAGAAGAGAAGAAGGCAAACACTTTAATAGATAGTAATAAATATAGCTGAAGTGTGGGATTTGAAAAAATTTGATAAAATTAATTTTCTAAATTTAGAATAATCAAAAGTTTTTCAAATATAAATCAATTTATAAAGATGAATAAATAATAAGACCAATGATTAATCTCAATAAATGCTCATTTATTACTCTTAGAATTGTTGAAATTGAATGCAAAGTGAGTTGGTATTTGTAGGAGCAAATCAGTCAAAAACTCTATCCAACCGGACGCACTGTACCGGATGGTCAACTAGCCGTTTGTGTCAGAAAATCAGAACAGTTGAATATTTTACCGTTGGTGTTAAAACTGCTATACCGGACGTCTGGTATGTCGTACTGGACGTCCAGTACGACAGTTTTACGCTGAAACATTCTCGTTTTAATTTTTAACAATTGTAAGTACTTGAGGGACGTTTTAAAAAGATTTTTCAAGGTAAGTGACACTTTTCAAATATAAGTCTGAGATTTTTACCTTTGAAAAATAATCTTTATGCAAACATTTTTGTATCATGATTTTTCGTGCGTAAAATCGATTTTGAGCTTTTCACGATTCATTGCCAAGTACTAAAGTGTTTTACCTTTGCATATGAGTATAAAAAGTCTAAACGTTTCGTTTTGAACGTCTTGACATGCAGGCTTGACTGTACTTCGACTTTTATCTCGATTCTTGTTGAGACATCTTTTTACAAGTTTTTCAATATCAATCTTCATACCCTTGATTGTTGCATGCAAATCGCTATTGTCTCGAATAATTTGACTTGAATGGTTAACTTTCACTTTGTTCCTCATTTCAAGTCCGATTTATAATCTTGATAGCTTTGGAGACTTAATCACTCAATTTCAATTGTTAGTAAATATAATTGACTTGTTTTTTATAATCAAAATATTGAGGTTGTAATCAACCATAGGTCAACAGATTTGGCCTTTCTAACTTCTTCCTCGTTCCTAGAGGCCCCATCAATGAAATCCTTATTTTTCTTTTGAAGGTTTTTAAAGAGGACTTCAGCCTCGCCACTCCAAAGGCCTTCCCCGCTTGGCTCACCATGGTGGTGATAGGTCCATCGCATCACTGGATTCTACAAAAGTCTGCCACCTTTATGTCCAGTACTTGTGTTAGATGGCGATGACCGTATGAATTTTCAAAGGAATGTGAACAATGATTCTGAAGCCATCTCATCATTCCTCTTTATCAACGCAAGCTTAACCCTTGAAAAAGTAGCGTCGTTGGCAGAAGAGCTGTCATTGGTTCTACCTCTCTTGGTGGGCTCTTGACTCAAAGACATGGAAGATGAGGGCCTTTTCAAATCCCCCTAATAGCAACTATGGAAGCATCACCAACTTCTCTCCATTGGGAGTGGAGGTGGGAGACCTGCTACTAACTCACCTACGTCGGTGGAGGAGAAGGTTTAATTTTTCTTAGAGGTCTCCACCACCTTTTCTTGAGGCGATCAAACTCATGTGAAGATGGGTTGCGATGGTAGACATCCTTTATTATTCCCAACTCAGCTTCTGAAAGGTCGAGGTGATCAACTGTACTTGCAAAATGAAGAAGGTCAGGATACAACAAGTATATAATAAATGTAATGTGCTTGCAAGAATCAGAGGTACGCTTACGTGCTTTTGAGTAGTGGAAGAGAAATGTTATCACCGTCATAAGTCGGCTACTTTCTCTTAACCCAAAATCAGGTCTCCTTCCATCCCTTTGTTGAAGGAAAGAAAACCTATAACAAAAGGAAAATGGGCTCCCTAAGGACACAACCAATACCAACCCTTGGAATCACCATTCCTCATGACCCCATGTTGGAAGAGGGTTTGGAAAGTATGAAAGGGCATATCCTCACCTAAGGAGGTCTCCTTCCACAAAAAATAGATCCCCACTAGTTGGGCCCATGCATTGGGGACATGTTGGGTAGGTGCGAGCCTGTACGACCTAAGTACGGTTCTAAAAAATTGATAAATGGGCAGACAAAGTCCCTCCTTCAAAAGGTATTCACAAATCGCTACACAACCTTACGTAGGAAAGCAAGCCCTTTCTTCAGATGAGGGGGCTAGAGTTCGATTGTGTGAGAGATACAGTATTTGACAGTGGCATTCGATAGGACCTTAGCATCCCCTCAACCAGCATCATAATCTAAGTAACCCTCCCTATGGGTTACAACACTAGGGCCTGCCCTAATGGCTTGGACCAAGTCAATAGTGTTTGTAATGATCATACCCAATTCAGATGCTACATCACTTAAATCTATGTTCCACCTATCAGAATTTGAAGAACTCATGATTCCAAGGAAAAAAAATGGAGAAACAAAGGTTAAGCAATACTCACAAAGTCAAGGAATGAACGGGGAAGATCATCGAATTTCTTAGAAATGGCTAGAAAAGGTCTTGAGAATTCTAAAAATGCAAAGAAAGGAGTATGGAAATTTATTTTTTACAAAGTAAAGAATCAAGGGGCTAAAAGATTTACTTTTTATAAGCAGAGGTCATTGGGCCTCAGCCATTAAATCCAGATCCTAACTATCCAACCTTCCATCTCAGATTCAATTTGACCATTTTATAACGTCTGCCATTTCGTATTTTATAGTCCAAATTAGAGCGCCTGACTCATGCGCGCCACTGCATCTGTCTTCCATAAAACACGCCTGCAGCAGTTATCATTCCTCATTAAGTATGGCGACGATTGTGTGCATGGAAGTTGAACCGTTTCACATGTCTTTTCTTAAGAACTTACAAGACAAAAAAATCACTTGGACGCAATAATTAAGGACGCCTCATGTTCCTAATATTTCAAAAAATATGCCTCTTCAAAATTAATGCATTATACCTCAACAAATAGCTGAGGTACACTACTTCAGCCTTGACATGAATAGCTTCGGCTATGCTTCAAATATACAAAGTCACTTCGAAGCAAACAACCTCAGATAAAGAAATCTCATCTAATGCTCCCCAACGTTTTACAAATAATCCTAAACTTCAAAATACACAGTTTCGGACAACACTTTCGATAAGCAATTCGACCAAATCATAGTAAGTTCTACTTTCAAATTTTAATTATAATATAAATATTTATATTTAGAATTGGGACTATTGTGGTGTTGTAAAATAACCACCCCAAGAAAAATTTTATTTTTATAAAAGAAGTCAATATATTACATGAATAATAATGCATGGACTTGGGAGACTATTGTTACGCCTCGCCACCGAGTCTCCCATTAAAGACCGTGTCATAGTCCATGTGGAGATGTGAGTCGAATCTAACAAGTCAACAAAGAGATAAGTTGGAAGTATTAATGGAGCATTCGGTAAAAATTCATAAGTTCAGGAGTTAAATTTGACATTTGGAAAGCTTGAGGACTAAATTGCAAACTCTGAAACTTGTCTCTAGTCAACTATTATGATTTTGGACTGAAGAGGACTTAATTGCAAAATAAAAGAAGATGGAAGAATAAAGTCACATGAGAAAGGAGTTCAATTGAAACGGGAATCTTTTTCCTTTTATTTCCTAAACTCTTTGGTAGAAATCAATTTAAATTCTTTGGTGGAAATCAAGTTGAACAAGGAGTTTGCATATATCTTGTTCTATAAAATACATACATTGGTCCAATAATTAAAGGGGGACTTGTAGGATTTCATTAGATACATATATTCAAGCCAAGGTTTAAGGGATTCATTGCATATATATTATTCAAGCCAAAAGGAGAGAAAAATCAAGAAGTCAGGGTTTCAAGATTTCACAAGAAGAATGCGGAATCTTGGTGCAAGATTTTCATCTTTTTCTCATTTTTCCTTAATACTTGGTAAAGTACTATAATTCCTTCTTATATTTTTATTTTCTCATGATGTGTAATTATGTATTTAGTTAAAATGAATGATTGTAACCTAGTTTTGAACCTTAATTTTAATTAAAAAGTTTAAAATCTCAATTGATTTTGTGAATTTCTTTTACTTCTATTCTTAATACTTGTATTAATTGGCCACTAATTCATTGATTTTGTGAGCAAAAATTACGTAGAGATATAGATTATTTGTTTAGACCCGGTAGTAAAAGTCGGTCATTAGTAGAAAACGTAGATATACTTATGTTAATTATTGCGGTCGTTACATTGATTTTTAGAAGTCAAGGGCATTTAACTTAGATTGATTCACATAGAGATATGAAATTGAATACATTAGAAGAATTCGATCAGGTAAATATAATCAATTGTATAAAACTTGATAATTGAGATTAAGGGAGTAACTATAATAAAATCATTAATCCTAACACTTAAATCATCATATTAAAAAAGTCACTTTTTATTTGTTTTCAATTGAATTGAAGTAATTCAACCAACTGTTAAATTGTAGTCCTCGTGGAAACATTATCCGAACTCTTAAGCCAACTTTATTATTTATTACAATCCATGCACTTGTGGGATATAAAATTGACAACAAGTTTTTAGCTCCATTTTTAGAGATTATTTTTCTTCAGTATTGGTTTTAATTATTTCTTGCTTTTTGATTTTTTTTTTCTTTTTTTCTTTTTACAATTGATCTACTTGTTCTTTTTTGCTCCATTGATAGGAACAAAAAGAAGCACGAGGTCAAAAATTCACAATGATTGATCCCGATTTGAATGAAGGTAACATGCTCTTTGGAGAATTCCTCTTCAGATAGAACTTAAAAAGTGGTGATGTAATCAACCTATTATATTTGATAAGGATGGCTTTCTAGAGGGACTAAATATCAAATCTATTGTGTATGAGGAGATTAGGCCGACTTCTGAATATTTTGTGCATTGCATTATACTAAAAATTGCTTGTTATTGACAACTCCAGAGAAAGTAAGGAAAATTATATTTGATGATCCATATAAACAAGATGATGATGGTAAATAATTACGGGAGACGTCATCATACAAAAATATAAAAGGATTGAAAATCAAGTTATTTCATATGAGCCAAATAATTTCCAATGGAGGATCTCTCCATTATCCAACTCGAGAAACCAACTAAAGAAGAAAGACATAATAGAAATTGAGAAATTAATCATAAAGGAGCCAAACGAATTAGTGATCTTTAAAGAAGATAGAATTAGCATGCAAATATCCAACTTTATTGATTTTGTGATTAAAGCCGATGAAGAAATCGAAATATTTTTAGTTGAGTTCGAATTGGGCAATTTAGGCAAATCATACTATATTCAAGAGGGCAAAGCAATATCTTGGAGGATGTTTGAAGTGTCGTGCAAAAATAATCTAAGCAAGCTAAACAAGACCTACAAAAACTTATTCAAAGTTCCATGAAAAATTATTGCACAAAGTCAAGCTTGAAAGTATAAATCAAGAACTAATGAGAAGTAATTTTCGTTATTATGATTGCATTTAATATATAGGCACCTTTGAGTATTTTTTTAGTTGAAAAACTTTTGGTTTTAAATTTTTTGTTATTTTTAGGTTCATCATTTTAACACATTTGCCACACAAAAATAAAAAAAAAAAAAATAGGAACAAA
>CAIGRB010098859.1:21463-34108 GCA_903798255.1 Fraxinus quadrangulata
TTAAAATAATAATAATAATAATAATAAATGTTCTTTCTATCTTTCTTTTTTTCCTCTTTTTGTTTTCTCTTTTCCTTCTTCCTTCTCTTTATTCATTTTTTTTAAATCTTATTTTTATTATTATTGTCTTTTTTATTTTTTTTAGGTCAAAAGTAGCTTAAAATCATCATTCCTAATTAAATTAGCATAAATTCGTATGTGGGTTAATTGATAATTATCTTTCTTGTTTGTTTTTTGGTATACTAGAAATATTTTACGAAACAAGCAAGAAAATATATCGAAGGAAGATCAAAGAACAAGTATTAAACAAGAAATATCATATACACAGCGAGTATTGCTAACCCTTCTTTAAGCCTATTTTTGTACACATTGAGGATAATGTGTATTTTAAATTATGGGGTGTAGATTAGTTAATAAATTTATATTTGTTTGTTTGTTTGATATTTAAAAAAAAATTAAAAATTTTTTGAAAAAGCTAAAAAAAGAAAAAAGAAAAAACATAAATTATGTGTGTTTGTGTAACTTGGATAGCCTTTTCAGCTAATTGATATTATTTAAAATTTTTTACGTTTCATAAATTACGAATAGGTTGTGCGATTTTGCTAATTCGGTACTTGTTTATGTGAGATCGTACTCTATTGAGCACAATAGTCATGACAATTATTATGTGTTTTTCGATTGGTTATATTGATAGAATAGGTTGAATGAATTTAGGACTTTGTAAACCAAGATCATAATATATATCACAACCACTTAACTTATTGAAAGGATAAGTTTGGGGGTAGTGGATTTGTTGTCGGAAGCTATTTAGATATATGTTGATTTCGTGCATGTTGAATACTTGTGTGGAATGTTCTTGGCTAACAAGTAGAGACTAGGTAATAACCATCTACTGGGGGTTTGACTTCAATTACTTATCCAAAAAAATAAAAGGTATTGCAATAGCCGTGACACATAGGAAAAAGTTATCTACATTGTTGTGTGAAGCTAGTCCAAGTAATCTGATCCTATTCATCACTAGTATTTAGGAGATGATCTACTGGGAAATAAGGTTGCCTGCAATGTAGAGTGAAAACTATTTTTGAAAATTAAAGAAAAGATCCCAAAAACTGAAGAAATGACAATAAAAAAAAAAAAAAAACATGTCGAAGTGTGTTAAGACAGTGGTAAAACAACTATGAGCATTGTTTCTGTCCGGCTAAACCTTAGATACTTAATTTGGGATTAGACTTTTTATGGAGGCGATTATCCTAATTGAAGTTTGGAGGTTGAGACATTCAAATTTAAGAAGAATCATCAAGTACTAAGGTAGTGATTTTCATTGGTGAAACCTAACTAAATTGGAGCGGGAAAGGATCAGAGATTTGTGTAATCAACGTAGAATATATACCCTAGTATTTGATTGAAAAAAAAAGTTTGGGGTGTATATCCCACGAGAGTGTAAGGAAATATTTGACTATTAAGGATTGAAAAATAACTAATTTTGAAATTCGTGATAATTTGATTGACCAAGTGCGCGCACACACATTGATCAAGCATTGAACAAGTAAAAAATTAGTTTTATTTGCATTACTCGTGATTTTTTATGAATCATCGAACGATTTCAATACTTGATGCGAGTTTGGAAAAGTTATCAAATGCATTTATATTTTTGTTTGTTTGCTTGTATGTTTAGTCTTACTCGGGACGAACAAGAGTTCGAGTTTGGGGGTATTTGATAAGGCATTTTGTGCGTTTATCTAGGCTTCTATTCTTATTTATTTATATATAAATGAGCATTTATCTACTTAATTTGTGTAATTTATGTTAATTGTAGGAAAATCCCAACTTGAATACAATTTATGTGAAAATAGGTTGTTTGGAGCTTAATTGGAGTTAATTTGAAGCAATTGAAGAATAACCGATTTGCAAGAGATCGATTGGAAATATTAATGAAGCATTCGGTACAAATTCATAAATTCGAGAGTTGAGTTTGACATTTGGAAAGTTTGAAGACTAAATTGCAAATTTTGAAACTTGTCTCTAATCAATTATTATGATTTTGGAATAAAGAAGACTTAATTGCAAAATAAAAGAAGATGGAAGAATAAAGTCACATTAGAAAATGAGTTACTTTATTTCCTTTTATTTTTTAAACTCTTTGGTAGAAATCAAGTTGAATAAGGATTTTGCATAAATCTTGTTTTATAAATACATACCTTAGTCCAACAATTAAATGGAGGCTTGTAGGATTTCATTAGGCACATATATTCAAGTCAAGGCTTGGAGGATTCATTGTATATATATTACTCAAGCCAAAAGGAGGAGAAAATCAATAAACCGGGGTTTCAAGATTTCACAAGAAGAAGACAGAATCTTGGTGCAAGATTTTCATCTTTTTCTCGTTTTTCTTAATAGCCGATGAAGTACTTTAATTCCTTCTTATATTTTTATTCTCCCATGATATGTAATTATGTATGTAGTTATGATGAATTATTGTAACATGGTTTTGAACCTTAATTTTAGTTAACAAAGTTTTAATCTAAATTGATTTTATGAATTACTTTGACTTATATTCTTAATGATTGGATTAATTTGTCACTAATTCATTAATTTCACGAGCAATAATTACGTTGAGATATTGATTATTTGATTAGAAAAAGGGTTAAACTCCAACTTTGAAGGTCCCCGGCCCGCCCCGCCCTTAGAGCATTATGGAGGATGTAAATCGCGGGATGTGCCTCAGCAGGCCAGGTACAAGAGCTGCCATACTGGTGCCCACAAAGAGTCCAATTCCAAACCTTGTAAGAGGCAGGAATCGAACCCTCACACTGCGGCTGCCAGCTCAACAGAGACTACCACACTCTTATCATTTGCACCACTGAGCTATGCCCCGGGGGGGCGATTATTTGATTAGACTACATAGTAAAAGTCGGTAATTAGTATAAAATGTATAGATACTTATGCTAGTTATTGTAGTCGTTACATGAATTTTATGCATTTAAGTACATTTAATTTAGATTGATTCGCATACAGATATTGAATTGAATTTACATAAACTCAATGAGAACTCGAGAGGAGTAAATTGAATATATTAGAAGAATTCAATCGGGTAAACATAATCAGTTGTACAAAACTTGGTAATTGAGATTAAAGGGATAATTATGGTAAAATCATGAATCATAATACTTAAACCATCATATTAAAAAAGTCACTTTTATTTGTTTTAATATATTTAAAATAGAAAATTACAAAATGAAAATAAATACTTTTTGTGTGTTTTCAATTAAATTGAAATAATTTAACCAATTTTTAAATAGTATTCCTTGTGGGAATGATATCCGGATTCTTTAGTTCACTTTATTATTTGTTACGATTCGTACACTTGCGTGATATAAAATCGACAACATCTTCCTTCAGCTTCGAAGGATCCTCAGACAAATACTTTGCAAGGTCGAGGGTGATAAGATAGAACAGTATCTTTTGCTGCCACCTTTTAAAATTCAGCTAATTGAATTTCTCTGATTTATTTCCATGGGTAATAGACGTTGATATCATTGGGGGTTCACAACAGGAGTAGACCAACGACAACAACAATAGCAGTCACATTGACGATTTCACTTGGCATTTTTCTAAAATAACAAATAGAATATGTCAATTTCGGAAACAAGAAATTATGCGATTTCTCAAGAACTTAAAAATTATGATATTTTCACAATTACGAAAAAATGTTAATTTTTTCAATTAAAAAATATGATGTTTTTCCAAAACCATTTTAAAATTATGCTATTTTTTCAATAACAAAAATATGTTAATTTTTCAAATGAAAAATATGCGTATCTTTTTCAAATACGATAAAAAGTAAGCTATTTTTCCAACAACCGAATAACACTATACAGATAATTTTCAAAAAAGACTAGAAGGGTCTAACCGCATCCTCAACAAGTCATCATCCTCTTAAAATATTTAGTTACTGGTTGGCAGGAGGGGTCACAAATGGTCACACTTAAAACCTAGCATCCTAGACAACTTATTTGTATCATAACTTTCAATTTCCAAGATTTTATAAATTTTGTGAGAGAATATTTTTTTTCTTTGAAATCTAACGCCTCCATCTTTTTAGAAGAATCTGCTTTAATATGTTAGGAAAAATACAAAAGAAAATTAGAAATATTGCTCGAATTATATAAATAATATAACGAAAAGAAACAATATATTAAAACAGAGTAACAATAAAAGAAAGGAAAGATGGTTATTGATGTAGTAGTGATATTGGAAGGAACCAAAATTAGTGTTGAACACAATTTCTTTAACGCAGCTTCGTCATTACTATGGTGCAGAGGAGTAACGTCGTTTGTCTCCCTAAATACAATTGTTGAAAGTAACTTACTAGCATCTTATTATTACTTTAGACGAACTGAGAATGATTACACTTCTATCCTATCACCGAGTTAGAACAAAATTTTCTAAACTATTATGAACAAGATTCTTGAGAACAAAGAGATGAGACAAATTTAGAGAGAGGAGAAAACTCGCAAATTTTTGGTGTATGAAATAAGGAGAACAACTCCTTATATAGTATTAGAATTAGGAGGTTTCAATTTCCTATTAATTTTTCATTAACACAAAAAATGTTACAATAATCATTGGGGCTTTGTAACCACCAATTTAGTTAAAAATTAACTAGAAAAATTGAAATTAAATTTTTTCTGCATCTCATAATTTATTTTAATTCAATGAAAAACTAAATAAATGATTTGAAATCAAAATTGATGTTACATCTCATTCACCATTTAATTTATTTTTTTCCAATACGATTTAGGACTTTTGAGTGTTAAAAATCAAAGATTCAGAGCCCCTCATCACAACTTTGAAAAGTTTGGGAAACAGGTATAGTTTAACCAAAGAAAAATTAAGGAGAGTAACAATGTACAATGTCTTGAAGTTGGAAAATTTTAATTTTTTTTAGAGAAATAACAAAAGTATTCCCTTTGATTTTAGTAGATCTTTATAAAAATATAAACATGTTACGAAAGTGAAAAATGAAGGTAGGGATTGGAGATTTGAAGTTGAGACAAGCTGTCTAGCCTGTTCGGGGTTGGAGTCCATGGACTACTCAATAATGAAACAAATACAATTAGAAAGAGAAAGTTCAACTACATGAAAATTTAATGAAAAATAAATAAATTAAAAGATCCTACATTTTCAGCTATTACAAAGGTAGATTAACAATAATTAATTAAACAATTAATCAAACATTAAAAGAGAGAAAATAAATAATAGACAATATAGGCAACATTAAAGAAATCCTATCCAATGTTCATCATCATTTGAACAAATTCATCATAATTAACTTGTCCATCACCGTCCTGATCAGCCTCTCTGATCATCTGATCTACTTCTTCATCAGTTAGTTTTTCACCAAGATTGATCATCACGTGCCGCAGCTGCATGGGATCATAAGGGTTTTAATTTAAGGATTTGCATAATCTTTTGAGCGAATCGATTATTTAAAAAATAAATTCAAGAAAAGAGTTAATTAAGGAATTGCTAATAAATTTATTCAAGGTAAAGTTCATTAATGCACCCAAATAAAAATATCTTTGCCGTTCATAAAATTTGATAGTTGTCATATACTTAATACGATATATGAAACGTGTTCTTGACAAAATAAAAGGATATATGCGTGTATAAGTAATTCATCACTAACTAATATTACTTACCGGTGGAGGATCTAGAATTAAATTTTGAGGTGGTCTAAAATTTTAAGTTTGGTTGAGCATATACTTTTGGGGTTGGTGAATCGATTTTGGACCAATTTTTTAGAGTTGAAGAAGAAATATTTTTCATCCATAATTCACATTGGGCTGCAGTATGTGTTCTAAAGGGACCATTTAGGTGTAGGGCATAGAGGAAATGTCCTGCCTAACATCTAGACAAGAAAAAAAAAAAAAGACTAGCAAATTTACAGCATAAGACGGGCCTAATCGAAAAAGGTGTGTGAGCATTTTTGCTTTGCAAGTGTTATTTTCTTGTTTTGATACTATATAAGCGGTGGGAAGATTGTTCTCTGACCATGGTAACAAGTCTGTTAATTATATATCAAAAAATATCAGTATAGTAATCTTTAGTGAACCTAACAAAGTGGATGTCAAAAAAATATTAGTATTTTAGTTTTTTGTTAACTCTAATGAACATAACAAATTAAGGGAAGATGACAGTATTTGTGCGGTCAACTCTAATTTATTATGACTCATAATGTGTGTAAATTTTAAGTGTAGCTCACCTCATTAGCTGATATGTAACCATTTTGATCCTTGTCAAACACTTTGAAAGCTTCCTTCAGCTCATCCTCTGCAACATCTTCCTGATAAGAAGTCCCATTTCAATTAGAGAGAGAGAGAGAGAGAGAGAGAGAGAGAGTATTAATTTTGATATTAATGAAGCATGAGATTATTAGTGATTACCTTGATCTGATTAGCCATGAGATTCAAGAATTCTACAAATTCTATGGTCCCATTTCCATCTGAATCTACTTCATTTATAATGTCCTCAAGTTCTTCCTCAGTTGGATTCAGATCAAATGACCTTATTACTGTACCCAATTCCTCAATAGTAATGCAACCTGAAAATGCAATTTAGTCAGCAGTTTCCTAAGGCGCCCCACCCCACCCCACCCTGAGGGGAGGGGTTGTCGAGACTAAATTCAAATAAATAATCGTTCACTTCTTTAACCGTTTTAAGCTTTGAATAAACAAAGTCATGTTGACAACTATCATTTGGGAAAAAATAGTTATGAATAGTGATTTTTTTTGGAAAAAGTATGATTAGAAAGTGGGAAAATTTTGAGTTTACGTGCAAAATATTTTATTGTGTAAATGTGTAGTAGAAAATAAGTTTGTAAAAAAAAAAGTTCAAAAATAATGATTGGGAAACAGGGGATAAAATTGCATGTCAAGAAAAATGAATCTAGTTTGCATGTAAAGTGGCAAAATTTGTTTTAAGCTTTTAAATTCATTTTGCTTGGAGAAATGCATGGCAAAAGTAGCGTAAAAATAAATAAATAAATAAATGGTAGTTTAAACCATCTCCATCCTTGTCAAATAGGCTGAAGGCTTCTTTGAACTCGACAATTTGCTCTTCACTTAGCACATCTGCCATTATGTTTTCTTCTTGAACAAGTTCAAAGATACAAGTTTATATATATATATATATATGAGAGGGAGAGAGAGTTAGTTGAGTATAGCTCAATCTTAGCTGGGTTTCATGTAGAATTGAATTCTAATGGGGACAAATCGATTAATGCTTTTCAATTTCATTAAAAATTGGGATAATTGCAGTAAAAAATCCAAACATTTAAAACATTAGCAGACTTTCCCCGAATTTTTGATTTGTTGCAGCCGTCACCCCCAATATTTCCAAGCGTTGCACGTGATGCCCTTTTGAATGGTTTTCATCTATATTTCTCCGTCATTTGATTACTTTAAAAAAAAAATTGACCACTTTCTACCAAAATAGAGGAGGACAAAATGGTAACTTACTATTTTTCCCATAAAAAGTTAAAAAATGAATCTTCTTCTCTTTAACCCCTACTCCTACGCACAAGCCCAACCTCTCAACCCAAACCCAAACCCAAATTCCACAATGAAAACCCTTTCTAGTTTCAATCATTCATCTGATTGACTGTCACCTAATTTATAGGCAAACCAAACTCGGGTGGAACCCAACAGTAAATAACGTTAATTCCTATAGTTCGCCGAAAATAGTATCTTGTTTAATAGAGAAAAAACTCATGTCATCACTCCAAACCTCAAGCGAAGAATTCCTCTCCGCCGCTGGAAAATTTCCGTTCAAATCTTCAAAACTCATTCCCAAAACCCTAATTAATTTTGAAATTAATCACTCTAATCTCATTTCCACTCTCCCTATTACAATCTTTAACTCCATTTCATAATCAATTTCTCTTATTAAAAACCCAACAAGTTCAAATTTCACAGCATTCCCAGAAACTCCCCCCGCTTAGTGCCGAAGATCCCTTCGACACAAAAAAAAGGAAGACTACGATGTTTCGATTTCGCCACTAAAGACCGTGAATGTTTGAGACAAAATGTTGTTGAAAAGCTCTAGATTTGTGCATACATTTTGCACATATATGTGTTCTAGCCGAAAAAAAAAATTAATTTTCGACTTTGAGGCGATTAAATTAATTGCCTATGCGGTTGGGAATTTTCCTACTTATTTCATAGGTTATAATGAGTTACATGTGCCGGTTATATGTGGGCTAGCGAGGTGTAATAAGAGGGATATAGATAAAGGAGGCTGGGCAAGAGTTTCTTATGTTGAGTACTTTCGTCACCTTGAACCAGAAGTCGAAGAAGCAATATCATGTTCACAGTGGTGGTGGTGGTGGTGGTGGTGATGGTGGTGGTGGTCGATGACGGTGAGCATGGCAGTGGCAAATTCCTGATTTTGGGTTGAGGGGTTGGACTTGTGCGTGGGGGTGAGGGTGAGGGAGAAGAAGATACATTTTCCTTTTTCTTTTCTTTTTTTGTTTTGTATTTCATTTAACTTTTAAATTATTTTATTTTATGGAAAAAAATAGTAAGTTACCATTTTGCCCTCCCCTATTTTGGTAGAAAGTGGTGAACTTTTTTATTTTAGTGGTCAAATGACAGAGAAATTGATGGAAATCGTCACAAGTGCCTCACGTGGAACGTTTGGAAATGTTAGGGGTAACGACTGCAACAAATCATAAATTTAGAGAAAGTCTGCTAATGTTTCAAAAGTTTGAAACTTTTGCTGCAATTATCTCTTAAAATTTTGTACAATTTTTTTGTGAGATATCAAATTAAGCCCTTTGAAAATTGAAATGCCATGTCTATTCATAAACCAATTATGCTACGTAAACAAACTCAATAACAGGGTTTAAAAACGGGGACACTTGGCGCATCACCATTAAACAATTTGGAAAAAAAATAACACACGTCACAGTCCTTGTTTTCAAACCCTATTTGAATAGCATTATTCTTCGTAAACAAGCACAAATGTATCTTAAAAATGAAAACGTGGAAAGCATATTTGGTATGTCATATTAAGATCATATTTATCTTTCATTTTTTCAAAACTCTTCTTTTACATATTCATTTCAAACTAGAATAAGGTTGTCTCTCAGTCAATAAATGAAATTATAATTTTGGTTCTTATTTGAGATCATCTAAGACTATGTGCGAGATGTGGTTATAAACACTCTGGTCCAATCACCTTTTATTCACATATTTCATTTGATCTACAAGAATTATATTTTTTCACTGTTTATTAGCTATGTCAACGAGTCGAGCCGACTGAACCCGAACCCAAAAAAAAGCTCGGGTTCGGCTCGAGATTTTTTTCGGTCGAGCTTTTTTCGCTTTTTCGGCTCGGCTCTTTTTCGGCTCGAGCCGAGCCGAGCCGAGCAAAGCCCGGCCGAGAAAAAAAAGGCTCGGCCCGAGCTTTAGCCGGGTAGGGCAGGCTCGAAATTTTTTTTTCCCTTGTGCTACCTGCGCAGGGAGTAAAAAAAAGCTGCCCACGCAGGTAGCATGTTGCTCAAGCTGCTGCCTGATCTAGCTGCAAACTGCCTACTTAGAGCAGGCAGCTCACACGGCAGCATGCTACTGCCGCTTGCTGGCAAGCAGCAGCAAGCTGCCTTAGCTGCGTGTGTTGTTGCCTGTGCAGGCAATTTGCTGTTGCCTGCGCAAGCAACAGCAGCCTACCTTTTTTTTTTTTTTATTTACGGGCCGGCCCAAGTCCGAGCCGGGCCCTGCTCGGGCTTTTTCGAGCCGAGCCAAGCTCGAGCCGCCCGAGCCGACGAGCTTTTTTGCCATCCCTACCGTTTGTTTCTACTTGTATATAAAAACTAATGTTTGTAAACACTTCCAAAATATAATATCGTGATGCCCAAAATCCATCTTATCAAAAATGCTAATTGCCGTTATGAAAATATGCAAAATTTGTTAAAACAACAACAACAATAACAATAAAATTTTCTTGGATGTTTCCTCAAGAAAATGATCGATTTTTTCTTGTCAGTTGGGGAAACATCCAAGAAAATGATCGATTTCTTCTTGTCAGTTGGTCCTCCTACTACTCTCTGTAGGCTCGGTCATGATCTCATGACCTTTCAAACCGTATTTTCGATTTTCTCCTTACCTTAACTTTGTGTTCATACTTGAGTAATTGCATACGTGCAATTCTACATGCTTGATACTTAGAGTAGACCAATCTATATTTTCAAAATAATTCTAGCCACATGTCCTTCAAATCTTCTATTTGATCAAATTTTCGGGTCTTAAATATTTCACAAGTTTGTCGAGTCTTTCTTAACACTTTTGCAATTGTTCATTTCTTTTTAGGTGCTCACTTGTTCTTTTGATCAAAATTCTTATAAATGTATATAGCTTTTCAAGAAATTTACATTTTCGTCCTCAATCTCTACAAAAATGTAACAGATCTATCATCAACCTTTTTTTTTTATAGTATAATACATAATCAATCTTTTAATTTGTTACAAAAATCATCATAACTCAATGTTAGCCATTAAATGATGAATTTATTATTCTCTTTGATTGAACAATAGTAATAGAAAACAGTAAAACAACAAAAAAGAAAAAGAAAAATTGTAAATGGAGTTCCATAACTTTCAAAACTTATAAATAAATCTCATTTCAAATAATTAAATACATTTTAAACATAAAAAATAATTTATAAAAATTTAAACCAAGCTCACCCACCCACGCCTTCAATATCCACCCCACCCTAACCATCCTAATCCACCTCCACCGTTAAACATTAGCATGATATGGTACAAAATGTATTAATTTCTTTGTTCTTAATGATAATAATGGATTGACTTCTTTTTTATTTTATAATGTCGGCAATTTTATTAAATTAGTTGTGGTAATGAATGCAAAAATGGTCAATTTTATGTAATTATCAGAATACCGATTAAGATGTGTTTGACAAATAAGGACACTGTAGGCCAAACATTTGTTGTATGAAGACATTTTATTTTCCAATATACCAACAGTGATACGTGCACTCTCATATTCTTTTTAACGGAAAGTCGAAACATTTGATTAATAAAAATCATCCTTAGATGTGGTATTTGGCCACGGGTGGGGGTGGTGCGAGGACGTTGACAGAGTGGGCGGTGAGCTTAGTTGGGGAAGATAGAACTTTATAAAATTATATATATATTCAATTATTTTAAATGTGATTTTTTTTTTTTAAAGCTATGCAACATTTGCAATTTGTCCTTTTTTTTGGTTATTTGCTATGTTTTATTTTTTATCATTTAAAGAGAATGGAGAATTCACCATTTAACGACGGAAATGGAGGAAATAATGATTTTGCTACATAATTGAAAGGTCGGGAATGGTAGCTAAAAAAAGTTGAGGGTAAATTTATTTCATTCACAAAGGTTGAGGACCAAAAAAAAATGTAAATTTCCCTAGCTTTTCTAATAAGCCACCGACAAATGTCAAGATAAACCCAATGTATGGTGGAAACTGTAAATTAATACCCACTTTAAACATTCCAGTCAAAGACTAATGTTGGATAAAACAATATTAGTTAGAGAATAAGTTGGGCAGTGTACTAAAGAAATTAATAAATTAGTTATGAGATTAAAACGACATTAATGTGCTTGGCTGTCAACGCGGTTTTGCTCGCCATCGGCTCGTCTCACGAGGTACAATACCGCACCTGCATTGAAATTTGACATATACATACACAAACATATATAAACGGTACACAACCTTTTTAAGCCCTGTTTGGTTCGAATGAAAGTCAAATTTTTCATAGATTGTGATAAAACTTAATGGAATGTATGGTTGAAAAGTTGTGAATTTTATAAAATATGTAGTTAAAATTAAAATGTTTACTTTGAATTGAATTTTAATCGAGATTTTTAGTTAAACAAAACATGAGCTTAATCTCACACGTAACAACGGATCGAGGTCCTAAATTTAGCACATGTTTATTAAAGATTGAAATTCAAATTTTAATCTAAATCAAAATCAACGATTAATTTTAAATATTTTATTGGATCCACAACTGTTCAATCACTTATTTCAATTTTTTTTATCAAAATTTACTAAATATAATTTTAATCTCTACCAAATATGTGCTTAATTTTTATTGTTGCTCATTCTAAGTACTACACGTATGATGTGGGGAGCTAGAAATTTTAGCTTTTGATTGGAAGCTATTTTTGCTCCCAAAATACATTTTTATATCACCTCAAGTGGGCTACCATGTATTACACTTGGTAATAATGTTCGATATTTATGGCATTTTCTCTTTTTAACATTTGTTTTGTTATTTGTTGATTTCTTTCAATTTCACAATCTACCACCTAGAGGTGGCAACTCACGCCCGCACGAGCCGAGCTCGTGGCTATTAAGCTTTGCTCGTTGGTTTTTGGGCGAGCTCGGCTCGTGCCAGAGCTCGCCTAAAACGAACCGCTTGGCTCGTCGGTTCGTCCTTTTTTTTTTTTTTACAAAATCTAATCTAATATTCAAAAAATATATATACATTAATACATATACATTTTCTAATGTTTTTTGAAATATACATTTTTCAAAATATTTATAATTTTTAAAATTTTATACTATATTAAAGATTTAAACA
>CAIGRB010098859.1:46392-60140 GCA_903798255.1 Fraxinus quadrangulata
TCTATCTTTTAATGAATGAATGTAATAAATTAAGTACCAAAAAAGAGATGAGAAACTTTGATAAATATGATGATTTTACAAGTTTGATTTAATCAATCAAAGTTTTCAATACGAAGAAGTGGAAGAAATATATACAATATAAGTTCAAAAATCTTTTTCAAAATATATTTCTCTTTTATAAGATATAAAAATAAGTTTAAGTAAAAAATTAGAGATGAAAACTATGATGAAGATGATGATTAAAGAATTTGAATCAATCAAAAATTTTGATAGGAAGAAATAAATTAAATGAATGCAAATTTAAGCTTAAAGATACCTCTCAAAATATATCCCACTTTAATACTCTTGAAAGTATCTTAAAGAATGGAAAAAGTGAGAGTAGTTATAGAGCTTAAAAAGCAAAATACTCAGTCGAACATACAACCAACCAGACTTCTGTCTTTGGATCTGGACGACCAAAATAGTCGTTATGCATATGAAATTAAACGGTCAAAAATCTGATCGTTGCATCAACCGGACATCTGCCTTTCACGAATTTGTAGAAAAATATTTTTGCAAAACTTTCTGGGAATACGGACTAGCAACCGGGCGTTCGCATGCTTAGACAAGACGTCTGACCGTTTCGGTCGATTTTCCTATTTTTGACTCCCTTTGATCTAATTTGAATATTTTGACAAATGCAGACTTTTGGAAGGTGTTTTTAACTAGTTTTCAAGGTAAATGACGTTTTTAAAACATGATTTAAGTTCAAACATCATTTTAAAAATCAATTTTATTTTTGAATAATTTTTTTATGCAAATTATAATCAAAGTAACTTTTAAGCACAAAGTGAGTTTTGAGTTTTATCATTCATTGCTAAAGATTAAAGTATTAGTACATTTTCATTTGAACCAAGAAATCTAGTATTTGATCTTTCGTCTTGATTTTTCTTTGACTCTCGTCTTGATTTTTCTTTGACGTTTAACTCTTATGCTCTTGATCTTTCTTTGTCTTTTAAGATATTTTCTTGAAGGGCTTGTCTTGACTGCATGATTTCGATCTTGACCTTCTTCATGAGTTCGATTTGTGATAGTCTTGATTTTGATCTTTTGACGACGATCGATCAATTTATCATTAGATGCTTTGAAGACTATAATTACTTTAAATTTAATTGTTAGTAAATAAGATTAACTTGTTTGTTATAATCAAAACTTTAAGGTTATAATAGCTCATTATACTTGTTAATATCAAAAATTGTGAATTTTCATTAGATAATTTTGCTTTACAATAAACAGCTCTGGAAGAATTCTTCAAATGAAGGCTCCCGAGAAGTAGAAGAAACCATAGCCAGCCATGAAGTATATGTATTTATAATACTAAATCTTTAGAAAATGTGGCTGGTGTGGCCCAAAGTTAAGTGCGCATAGATGCGTACACTGAGCCTGAATTGGGTCTGCCCCTACTTAGACATCCCCTAAAATGGCGTGCTCTATACCCATAAAGAATTATGACATTTTGCATAACCTTCTTACCATCAATTTGAACTTAAACCTACCATAATTACAATTTCATGAAGTTATCTTGCATTACCCTCACAGTCCTTTTCCTCTATGGACCAATAACACCAAAAGTCTGAATGCCATAGCTGCCCAACCATCAATCACTAACCCCAAGCAATATACATCAATATGCTAATCACACATGTGAATCATCCTCCATTCAATATAGCTAGTCATCTGAATCACCATATGTACTGGCAAAGGATTATCCAGCAAGCATCAAACTGCCGACAAAAGCTACTTCCTTCCATTATACTACCCAACCATCAGATAACATATATTTTTGTTAACAACACCACAACTACCTACAAGCATCAGTGAAAAAAAACCCAAAAAAGGGGCACTCTGCACAAATGCATATGATTGCATTAGCATGTCCAGATCTCTTATATCATGTATTCTCTATTTCAATACCCAAATGAACCTCTTCAAGATAGATAAAACTCTATCATTCATGTGTGTAAACATATCCCAAAAAACCACATAAACCTATAAGGTTTAAATCTGCACGTTGTGGACAAAATATGTTTTGATGTAGACTGCTGAGTGCTAGAGTTGTGTGCATTTTTTGGTAAACTTCTGGAAAAGCACAGAAGACTATTCCAAAACTCCTATAACTTATCTATAAGTTACTTTAGTTCTCTAAGTGGAGGATTTTGTACATAGAATATAAGCATAGTTAGTATCGGATTTCCAAAAATATCACAAAAAATTTATTTCTCAACGGTTATCAAATGAGTAATTTCTCATAAATGAAGATAAGAATGCAACTGAGAATTCTTATGGTGATCATTATTGTTGATCCCATTTTCCACAATGATTATGTGGACAACAAATGATGGGTCCACTCACGTCTATGCAAGTAAATTCCAACACATTTTGATCGGAGATTCGGACTAAAAATGGTAACGTTTATGGATCAAAGATGATTGTATATTTAACTAACAATCACAAACAACTCAACCAAAGTGAAAATAAACAAGAGGGAAGATAGAGTGTGGTTTCAAGTAATTAGAGTTGCATTAAATTCAAATGTTATAAGAATTGCTTATTTATAACTCCTGGCCGATGTGGTAACCATTGGATAAGAATCAAGTGGCCTCATCTTCCAGGCCGAAGGCTCACACCACTCAGCCTGCTATGTATTTAATACATTGACAACGGGTTAGCCACCATATACCCTATGTGACAATCCTAACATTCATCATCATTAATGTTACATCAATCATTCAAAAAGACTGCTTGCAGATACTATAAAAGATAGGTTTCGGCCAAAGGGGCTTTGAATGGAGCAAGGACTTCGGCCAAATGGGACTTCGGAGCTAATAGCATCAGCTTCTTCTTTGACTTCTTTATCTTGACCACTTGGGTCTTGTTCACTTTGTCAGATCTGACTCAATGTCCATGTGGACTATAGCGTAGCCTCCACTAGGAGCTTCGGTGGTGATGCATAGTAATAGTCCTTCAATTCTATGTATGATTATTTATGTAATACATGGACTTCACCCATGCATAAAAAATAAAATATTTTGTTGGGAGGTTATTTTAACCACAAATAGTCTTCCAAACCTAAATATAAATATTTATATTAGAATTTGAATTTGAAAGTAGAGCTATTATGATTAGCTCTAGGTACTTATCAAAGGTATTGTCTAAAGCTGTATACTTTGAAGTTTATACTTCTTTGGAAAAGGTTGGGAAGCACCAGCTGAGATCCTTTTATCCAAGGCTGTTTGCTCAGAAGTGGTTTTGTATTCCTGAAGTCTTACCGAAGCTATCCATGTTGAGGCTGGGGTAGTATACCTTGTCTATTTGCTGAAGCTGTGATACATTAATTTTGATGAGGTGTGTTTTTTGTGAAACATTAGGAACACGAGGCATACTTAATTATTGCACCAAATGATTTGC
This sequence comes from Fraxinus quadrangulata, assembly GCA_903798255.1. Classification (NCBI taxonomy): domain Eukaryota; kingdom Viridiplantae; phylum Streptophyta; class Magnoliopsida; order Lamiales; family Oleaceae; genus Fraxinus; species Fraxinus quadrangulata. Next base: position 49,840 of record CAIGRB010098859.1, read on the forward strand.
TATCTTATATGCTTTTAAGAAAAGACAGCTAAAATGGTTTAGCTTCCTATATACGCAATCATCACCACATTTAATGAGCAATGATGACTACTGCATGCGTGTTTTATGGGAAGTAGATGCAGTTCTGCTTGATTCAGACGCTGTAATCTGGACCATAGAAGACGAAGTTGCAGACGTGATGGATGGCTCAAATTGAATCTTAAATGAATGGTTGGATGGTCTGGATCCATATCTAATGGTTAGGATTGTTAACCTCCGCCTATAAAAGGCAATAGTTTTGGGTGAAAATCACTTTACTTTTGCGAACAAAAACAATCAAGCTCCCAAAAACTCTCTCGTTTTTTAGCTTTACTGAAATTCTTCCGATTACTTTCACGAACTCTATTCATTCTCTGATTTTGTGAGCATTTCGTTACCTTTGTTTCTCTTTATTTTTTTTCCTTCAAATCATGAGTTCTTCAAACTCTGCTAGGAAGAACATTGACTTGAGTTTTGTAGCATCTGAAATAGGTTTGACCATTACTAATAATGTCGACTTGGTCTAGGCAATTAGGGTCAACCAGAGTGTGCTAACCCCTAAGGAGGGTAACTTAGGTTACGACGTCGGTTGGGGACTACTAAGGTTCCATCGAACATCACTTCCACTGACATTATAGAAATTAGGGAAAAATACAGTTCTTAAAGAGATTACTTCCCTAAGAAAAGTTGTGTTGCCATTAGTGAATTCCTTCTGAAGACAGGACTTCTTCTATCCCTTCATCTATTCTTTAGAGCTGTCCTTAGATCGTACGGACCGGTACCTACCTAACTCATTTCCAATGCTTGGACCTAATTAGTGGGGACTAATTTTCTTTGGAAGAAAACACTCTTAGATAAGGATATGCCTTTTTACGTATTCTAAACCCTCTTCTAACCTAGGGTCTTGGTGAATTGTGACTAAAAGGGTTGGTACTCATTGTGTCCCTGGAAAGCCCATTCCTCTTTCGTCATAAGTCTCTTTTTATCCATCAAGTGGTGGAAGGAGACCTGGTTTTGGGTCCAGGAGAAATGGCTGACATGTGAGGGTGATAGGGTTTCTCAGTTAACAATCTCCTCCCACTACTCAAAAGCACGTGAGTGTTCCTCTGATTTTTGCATACACACTATACTTGTATATAATTGTGGTACTAACCTTCTTTACTTTGAAGGTTCCATCGATCACTTCTATCTTTCAGAAGCTGAGTTGGATGTGATAGAGGATGTTTATCGTTGTCACATATCTTTACACGAGTCTGAGCGCCTCATATCTCATCGATGATTTTTCAAAGAATTTGGTTTAATTGCTCGAAGAGGTAGAAATTCTATTTTTTATTGTTTTTATAACAATACTTTGCTGATACTTCTCTTATTTTTGCAAAGGACTTTGAGAGGAAGAAGTATCATTCTCCGAATACGAAATCTATCTGGGCTGCTACCTCATCAACTGGGAAGAAAGGGAACAACCCACATTTTGTTGCAGCCAAAAAGATTAGGGATAAAGTGGAGAAGATTAGTAGGAAGGCTGCTATAGTGCTGCCATCTGCCAAAGAGTAGGAGGGAAAGAAAAGATTGTGAAGACCCTAAAAAAGAAATACACATTCTCCTTATTAATGTAGGTGGTTCGGCAACTAGCCTCCCACCTCTATCCCCAGCCCCCATTGGAGAAAAGTTGATGGCAGCTTCCATTACTGTTGCTAAGGGAGATTCAAATAGACCCTCATCCACCTTACCTTCAAGGTAGGAACTTGCTAAGAGAGGCAAAACCAACGAAAGCTCATCCACCAACGATGCTTCTCCTTCTAAGGTGAAGCTCGCCCTATCTTAGAAAACTGATGAGCTAACCCTCGAAGCTTATAACTTTTTACAAGTACTGGACATAGAAATGATAAACTTTTGTCGAGTCTAGCGATGCGGTAAACCTCTTCGCTACCTTGGTGAGCCAAATGGGGATAGTCTTTGAAGTGGTCATAGAGGTTGAAGTCCACTATAAAAACCTTCAAAAGAAAAATAAAGATTTTGCTAATAGGGCTTCTAGGGTCGAGGAAGAGACTAGGAAAGCCAAATCTGATGCTGAAGCCTCCAAAATGTAACAAGCTGAAAAGTTCGTGAAGCTCGCCTCTACTTTAGCGGAGATTGAAGATCTAAGAAAGAAGTCCACTTATCTAAAAGTGAAGTGGCTTTCATGACTAAGTGGATGGAGACTTCTGATGCTCATCAAAAACTTGTGGTCGAGGCCCTGGAGGCTTTAAATAAAGAGTATGCCTCTCTGAAGAGTAGGTGAAGGGGTTAAACTATAGAATAAATGGCTTAACAGAAGAGGTGGGCTGCTGACAAGGATACGTTAAGCATTACATAGCTATACTTAAACTAGAAAATATCAGCGATTTTCCAAGTATTGGAGAATGTTTGCTTACACCGAAGTGGTGAAGTGGATTGAGGTTCATTCCCAAGCCTTTAATACCTCGGAGTTAAGGTCTGAATTCTTGGAGAAAACCGAGCCTCAGACCCCAGTCGACATAGGCATTGTAATTGAACTTGAAGACAATGAAGAGGCTGGGGATGAGAATACTGAGAATGCAGTAATGGCGCCTCATGCCATTTTTCTGGGGCAGCCAGCCTGGGCCTTCTACTTGGCTTCAATCATTACTAGGCTCCAATCATTTTCTCATTTTTCATTTCATTTTTCTTTTTGTAATTGGCTTTTGCTCCCATGTAATGATCTTCAATGAATGAAATATTCTTTATCGTACTTGTGTTAATTTTTTGAATGTTTTACTTAATTTTGCATACGTTGATGTACTTTTAGCCTTTGTTTAAGAAATTCGTAAGCTTCTTAATTTATTGTTTCCTCAGCATGGGGTTGGGTGGTTCTTCAATGCTAAGGCTTTCTCAACGACTTTTGTCGTTGGGGCATGTGCTATCCAGTTCGACGAGTAAGGAGGGGGTCCCTTTTGGTATCCACCTCTTTGTCGAAGTGCCAATACTTTCCTTCTTGACGAATGGCTCATCAGGCAAAGGCTTCTCTCAGGACCTTTGTATCTTATGAGGTACTTTTCTTTTATTTCTAGAATTTTAAAAAGGCTAACTTTATTGATTTAAACAAACCATACATGAACTATGTTTACACCTCTACTGATAGTACTTCCTTAGGTATTCTACATTCCAATGATGAGACTGTGCCTTTTTATCCAAACTTTCAATCCTATAGGTTTCAGGTCGAACATCTTCTCTAATACGATAAGGACCCTCCCAGTTAGGACCAAGGGTGCCTACTCCTGGCTCTTTAGATGATAAGAAGACCCATCATAATATAAGATATTTCAAATGAAAGGACTTCTTCTTAACCTTAGAATTGTAGTACCGATCATCTTTAGTTGGTTGGTAGCTAACTTGACTCTTCTTTAAATATTTCCTTAAACTGTAAGCGACATGGAGAAAGTAGACCTACTTCAACTGGGCTCATGGCCTCTTCTCCATAAGAAATAAAAAAAGGTGTTTCTCTGGTAGCTGTCCTGCTAGAGGTCCGTATAGCCCATAGGACCAAAGCCTTTAGAAGCATCCAACTTTCTTTTGAGGGTATCCTTGATAGCTTTATTAGCTACATCCACCTGCTCATTAGCCTGAGGATTGTGGTGGATGGAGAAGTGCTTCTTGATCCTTAGCTCCTCACATAAGTCCCTAACCTTTTTGTTATCGAACTACAACCCATTATTCGAGACGATTGAGTAGGGAATTCCAAACCGGCATATAATATTTTTCAATAAAAATTTGGAAGTGTTTGCTTATGTAATTTTGGCTAGAGGTTCAACTTCAACCCACTTAATAAAAGAGTCAATGGTAATGACAGCAAAATTGGCGCTACCCTTACCTTTAGGTAGGGGTCCTATAATGTCAAATCCCCACTTGACAAAGGACCAAGGATGGTTGGAGACAATACTTAGCGCCTGGGAAGGTTGCCTTTGTATTGTCGTGAAACACTGTCACTAGTCATTCCTTCTTACAAATTGTTGTACATAATTTTGCAAGGTACCCAATAGTATCACTCCATCAACACCTGTTTTTGTCAAAGACCATCATCCTATATGATTGCCCTATACCCATTCATGAATTTCTTAGAGCATGTGGGTGGCTTGTTCACCACATATGCATTGGAGTAGGAGTAAGGAGAAACCTCATTTTTATAGCATAGTATCCTGGAAAACAAAGTGAACAACTTGTCTTCTGAGCTTTTGAGCCTCCTCTTTGTCAAAGGGTAATACGTATTGCGCATAGGACCTAAGGCTTTAGAAGCTTCCAACTTTCTTTTGAGGGTATCCTTGATTGCTTTATTAGCTACATCCACCTACTCTTTAGCCTGAGGATTGTGGTGGATGGAGAAGTGCTTCTTGATCCTTAGCTCCTCACATAAGTCCCTGACCTTTTTGTTATCGAACTACAACCCATTATTCGAGACAATTGAGTAGGGAATTCCAAACCGGCATATAATATTTTTCAATAAAAATTTGGAAGTGTTTGCTTATGTAATTTTGGCTAGAGGTTCAACTTCAACCCACTTAATAAAAAAGTCAATGGTAATGACAGCAAAATTGGCGCTACCCTTACCTTTAGGTAGGGGTCCTATAATGTCAAATCCCCACTTGACAAAGGACCAAGGATGGTTGGAGACAATACTTAGTGCCTGGGAAGGTTGCCTTTGTATTGTCGTGAAACACTGTCACTAGTCATTCCTTCTTACAATTTGTTGTACATAATTTTGCAAGGTACCCAATAGTATCACTCCATCAACACCTTTTTTTGTCAAAGACCATCATCCTATATGATTGCCCTATACCCATTCATGAATTTCTTAGAGCATGTAGGTGGCTTGTTCACCACATATGCATTGGAGTAGGAGTAAGGAGAAACCTCATTTTTATAGCATAGTATCCTGGAAAACAAAGTGAACAACTTGTCTTCTGAGCTTTTGAGCCTCCTCTTTGTCAAAGGGTAATGCTTGATCTTTGAGGAACGCTATGATTGACTATAGCCATGTGGGAATATCTTTGACCCACTTCACCTTTAGAAGTGGAGGGTCTAGGAAGATGTTCTATAGGCACAACAGTAAACAGTTCGGAATCTTTATTGCTAGCTAGTTTTGAAGGAGTGCCGACATGAGTATTTTCTATGCGTGTGATCTATGCCAACTCAAATTTTCAAAGTCTTAAATTAATTCCATTACCAACTTCAAATATGCAACCACGATCTTATCACTAGCTGACAAATTGCCATTAACCTGGCTCACTGCCAACTGAGAGTCACTGTTGATGACTAGCATTTTCACTTGCCTTTCCCTAGCCAATCTAAGTCTAGCTAGAAGGGCTTCGTATTTTGCTGCATTGTTGGTAGCCTTAAATTCGAACCTCACAACACAATTAAGCTTATGTCGCTCCGAGTTGACTAGGACTAATTTGTCCAGATCACGTGTCTCCAAAGGAACCATCAACAAACAAGTTCTAGATGAGGGGTTCGACGGGTTCCATTTTCTCTTTCATTTCTGGAATATGGGCGAATTTTGCAATTAAAGCTTGGTTTTTAACTGCAACCCTTATCTTAAACACAATGTCGAACTCACTAAACTCAACAATCCACTTTAACATTCTTTCTTAAGCGTCAGGCTTCTGCAGCACTTGCTTGAGTGGAATGTTGGTTCGTACTTGTATAGTATGTACCTGGAATATGGACTCAACTTTTGAGAAGCAAGCAGTAGAGAGAGTGCTAGCTTCTCCATGTCTGGATAGCGGGTCTTTGTTGTAAGAAGTGTTTTACTCACATAACAAATAGGTAGTTGTTGATCATATTCTTTCTTGACAAATACTGAACTGATAGCATCAGCGGTTACTACCAAGTACAGTTGTAGGGGTTCATTAGGTTTGGAGAGGGTGGGAACCTGTCCCAAGTGCCTTTTTAGCAATTGTAAGGCTATTTCGCACTCTTCTGTCCACTTAAATTTCTTTCCTCCTTTCAGAAACTTGAAGAAAAGAAGGCACTTGTTTGTTGCCTTTGAGACGAAATGGCTCAAGGCTGTTATGCTAATCAGGCTTTATACCTCTTTAGGCTTTTGAGGTGACCTCATTTCGACTAGAGCTTTGATCTTTTCAGGATTGGTAGACTTCTGAGGCGACCTCATTTTGACCAGAGCTTTGATCTTTTTAGGATTAACTTTTATACCTCTTTGGTTAATCATGTAGCCCAAAAATTTCCATGGGGTAACTTTGAATGCGTATTTGAGGGGTTTAAGTCTCATCATGTACCTTCGCAATATTTTAAAGGATCCATCAAGGTGCTCCAAATGATCCTTTACATTCAGGCTTTTTACCAGTATATCACCCACATATAACTCCATTGTCTTTCCAATGAGGTCTGCAAACATCTTGTAACAAGTCTCTGATAAGTTGCTCATTTTTCGACCCAAATGGCATCACTTTATAGCAATAGAGACCTCTATCTGTAATGAAGGACGTATACTCTTCATCCCCTGGGTACATTGGGATCTGATTATAGCCTGAATAGGCATTCATAAAATTCAATACTTCCTATGAAGCAGTAGAATCAACGAGTTAATCTATTTGTGGAAGTGAAAAGCTGTCCTTAGGGCAATGTGGGTAATACAAGCCAATCGTATCATCTTGTGTGAAAGTAATAGGTTGAACTATTTTCTCGATCGAGGGTCGACTGTTGTTGACTATAAAGCTTATCATTGGGGGGTCCCTGGCTTCCCTTGGATAGTTCATTTGTGCATTTTTAGTTTTTTCCCAATGTACTGACCTCCAAAGATTATTCCAATATCTCAAATAGGTTATCGACCAGTGTTAGCTAGAGGGCTCTCCCTTTGCCTTTGACATTTCCTAGGCCTTTACTCAACGTTCTCTTTCATCAAGGAGCATCATTTCGAATGGAGCACTAGGTATCAACTTTCCTAGGTAGTCAATCTTGCCTAGGAAGTGCGTCTCATAGGTTGACTTCCTCATAAGCCAAACTTGGTACTACATTCAACGCTGCTGCAACCAGGGCTTACATTGGGTTGAGGGTGGTTGACTGTCTGTCCTGGATTTCCATCAAGTAGGAGGTGGAATCTCTACCTCGTTTCCTTTAAGGAGATGGTAGTCTTCGGTTGGCCTTATTGCTATGATCTTTCAATTCTTTATTGATGATCTCATGCCTTATCATTTCCAGTAGGATGCCATAACTTGTGGGATCCTTATTTTGCGCGTCTCTCCAAAATAGAGAATTCATATCCAGTCCTCCTTTTAGAGCTGATAGGGCCTCCCTATCGGTAACTTGTACATAATAGGTCATCTCATCAGTGAAACGAGATAAAAAGCTCTCCAGTGACTCTCCATGCTATTGTTGTTGCCTTATGTCTTGGAGATATTGTATTGGCCCTTTGCCTTTCTTGCTAGTCGCGAAGCGCTTAAGGAAAGCCTTCTTGAAATTTGGCCAACTTCTGATACTTCCTTCTAGAAGTCAAGTGTATCACACTTTAGCTGCCCCACTTAGGATTAAGTGGAAGGCTCTATATTTCACAGCAGAAGTGGAACTCCTTAAGCTCATGTGAGTTTTGAAGTTGTTGAGGTGTTTCACTGGATCATCTCTTCCATTATACTTGGGGATTTTGGAAAGCATGAAATAGCTTGGGGATAGGGACGTCCCTAATTTCCTGTGAGAAAGGCAAGTTGTCCTCGTCATCATCGAGGTCGCAAGACCTTTGTGGTTCATCAAAGTCTTCATCTTCTCTGACTTACGGTCCTCGAGGTGGTTGGAATGGTCCTGCTTGATTACTGGCCTATTCGGCCCTCCTCTAACGCTTATTCCTAGGTAGAGGATTCGAAATTAGGTTTCCATAAGTATGTTCATTCTATCTTCCGAACTAAGATGGTCCCTACTGCCTATTTCTAGGTGCAAATGGAGGTTAAGCATGCTTATTTCTAGGCTCTCCAGGGCTTAACCTGTTGAAAACACTTATGGATCTCTGTGGCATGTCTTATGGCTCGTTGGGTTGATTAGTGGCATAGTTGGTGGATGTATCAACCACAACTTCCATTTCTTGAGGGGACTCATCCTTAGTATAGTGTTGATAGTCAGCCATCTGGTTTTAAACCTCCTCTTCGCCATGATAAAAATTCCCTTATGGAGGGTTGTGATAGAAAGCATTTCCTTGAGCTGAATATGGGGAAATTGGATACCCTCCTTGATGTTGTATACTCCTAAGCAACTCTTGCATGGTAATATTCTGTTGGGTAATATCCCTCATGTTTGTGACTATTGTGACCATTTTCCTGGTAAGTCTGGCAACTACTTTGGACCCACATCTTGATCCACTTCGTCGATGTTGCTGATGGAAACAATGACGGGTTGCTAGAGTAACATGTGAAGATTACCCTTCTTCAAGGTGTTCCCTAGCTCTCCGAATCGCTGACCATTCATTGCCTGAACTCATAACAACATTTTCTTTAATTGCAACGTGGCTTTTTTTACTATGAATGATATTCCTTTTTTCTAAAGAATACTCTGGAATCCAACAAGTGGCCCTTTTTGAGTTTTTTGGTAGCTCTTTCTTCAAGAACAACTCATTTTCTTCAAAGGTAAGAAACTTCCCAAAACCGTATCTCCTTACCAACTTTTTTCACAGGGTTTTCGTGGTTTGAATATGTGAATATTCTACAAACAGTGCCAGTCTGTTGACCTCGTTTTTCGTAATGGTTACGTAAACAACAGATGTCGAGCCCATTCACGTCCACATAAGCAAATTTTAACACGTTTTGACCGGAGATGTAGACTAAGAAGGGTGGTATTTATGAACGTGGGAGATGCCTTACGACACAAGACAAAAATGTTCAAGCACGGGTAATGTGATCCAAGATGATTACATATTTAACTAACAATCACAAATAACTCAACCAAAGTGAAAAAAACAAGAGTGAAGATAGAGTGTGGTCTCAAGTGTCTTAAGTTGCATTAAGTTCAAATGTTACAAGAATTGTTATTTATGGACTTTTGACTGATGTGATAATCGTTGGATAAGAACAATGTTCCGTCATCTCTCAGGCCAAAGCTTCATATAACTTAGTCTGCCATGTATTTAATACATTGACAACAGGTCAGTCACCTTATACCATAAGCTGATAATCATGACATTCATTATCATTAACATTACATCAATCATTCAAAAAGATTGCTTGTAAATCCTCTAAAAGACATCAAGGGCTTTGGCTAAAGGGGCTTCAAATGGAGCAAGGGCAGAGCAAAGAGCATCAGCTTCTTCTTTGACATCTTTATCTTGACCACTTAAATCTTTATTGACTTTGTCAGATCTAACTCAGTATCTCCACGTGAACTACAGCGTGGCCACCACTAGGAGCCTTGGTGGCGAGGCATAACAATTATCAAGTAAACATATGAAAACTCCCTATTTTAAATACCCACAATTAGCACTAATTATATTACAAATACTAAAACATTCGAAAATGGGGAGAAAAATAATGCTAGAAAATCTAACCTTTTAATATCCCATTATATATATAAAGGTTGTCTCCACCATTCGAAAGATATGGCGATTGGGATCAACTCCAAGTCACTCTTCAAATTGATAGTCTTATTACCTAAGTGTAATCTTGTTGATTTTGTTAAAAAAATATGTTCAGTAAGAAATTATGACTTTTTTTCAGCTAACCAAATTAGATATCAGTTCAACAATTAACACTTCAACTGGTTACTAAGCACAAATCAAATACATAATAAAATTTTCATGTCACAGATACCAATCATGCAATAGAATATAATGGAAAAGATTAAATTTACCTGCTCCTGATGCCAGTTTCACACCTGTCACAAAGCATCTCATAATTAAGCCATGACATCGTACACCACAATACCATTTAGGACCAATCCTCTTTAGTTGAACATCTCTAAAGCCAGCCTTTTGAAACCATTCAATATACTCTTCTTCCTTTGGAAAGAGCATCCACATGGCAGCAAAGAAGCGAGAAAGCCAAAAGGTTGGATACACAAGGCCAATGACGCAAGCTTTTCCCCCAAGTTTCAGTACTCTGTATGCTTCCTTTATACCACGCTGCGGATCTGGCCAGTACACGATACTACATAATAATATCATGACATCACACTAAAAACAATTTAAACATATATTTGTGATTATGTCGTCTCAATACAAATAAGAATCTTGGATGCAAGGGTTATTATAAAAAATATTTAACCATCGCACTCTCTCTCCCTCCCCCCCTCCCTCT
>CAIGRB010098868.1:5407-28931 GCA_903798255.1 Fraxinus quadrangulata
CACCCCAGTTTGTGATACATATTGTGGCCTCCAATAAGTTTTTTCTAGTGGTTTGTGAGCTATTTGTTACATGTGAGCTATTAGTGCTCATTCCACCAAGGCTTCCTTTTCCAATTATTGGATCTTTCATGTGCCATTACCCATTAGTAAGTTGTCCCCAACTTTTTGTTAGGCACGTAGCTTTCAATCTGTCTATATAATCCCTTGTTATTGTCCACTCAAAGAGCCACTCCTAGCACTCTTGAATTGTATAACATTTTCTTTAATTTTTGTTCGATTTTACGTAATAGATTTGTCGATAATAGATTACGTAGTATTTACCATCATTCATAGGTTAATTTTTCTTGTTAAATAGGGTTTCAAATGTTTGTGTAGCATGTATAGAAGAAAGAGTTCTATTTTTGAAAAATTAATTTATTACGGTAAGTAGCTGTACACGACTAAATTTGCGACTTACATGTGAACTACTGCTAGGTTTGGCGCATTGTTGTATGTAGATATAATGTGTAGCACATACAACAATCACCTTATAAATGATTTTTGGTCTTGATGTATATCTTTTTCTCAATAAAATTAATTTTTCCAAATTAAAATAGAACATAATTTGAGTGAAACTTCCTTCACTTTATGTGGCAATAATCCAACATATGAAAAATACTAAAATCAATACATTAATTAAATATCATAATGTTTGTCAAATTTGAGTTGACACTAAGGTTGTGGACCATTTTGGGGGACAATACAATAAGGTTAGGCCATGCTAATGATATAATGAATTGATGATAGTGCACAAATATTTCTGACAAATTTGGCTTATGAGATGTCATTGCATCTATGTTGAATTGCAAGTTACTTCTTGCTACTAAATTTATGGATTCTTTCAAGTCATGCGACCAACTTGTGGGCTAATGTGATTTTGGGAGAAAATATTTTGAAATAATGATTTTTTGGAAAATGTGTGGTTAAAAGTTAAGAAAAAGTTTTGGGTCTACATGTAAAATTATTTTATAGAAGAATGTGAAATTGAAAATGAGTCTTGAAGAGCTATAGGGCAACTTCCATAATTAAAGGTTTTTTGAAAAATCATATGAAAAGTATTTGGAAGTAAAAAAATACTTTGTAAAATTAAGTGTCACTTTTTATACTATGTTAATTTTTTAATGTTTTATGTAACATACATGTATGCATCTATTCAATTGATTCAAAAGAATTCACTATTTAATTGATTCAAAAAATTCAATTGAGATAAGTTACGACCTTCTTAAAAAAAGTAACGGCGAATGTTACTTTTCTCATTCATATTTGTATTTATATTTTCAAAGTATAAATATGAAATGAATTCAAACCTTATAATACTGTATAAAAATAAGTGTCATAATTTTATTAAAAAGTGACATACAATTTCATTTTTATTAAGAAGTTATGTTTGTTACTAAAAAAAGTTATAGAAATTTAGAAAAAAATAACAAAATAACAAAAAAGTGACAAAAATTAAAAAATGACATAACACCAATCAAAACATATCTTTGTCACTCAAAAAAGTAACAAACAATAAAAAAGTGACAATTTCTAAAAAAAAATTATAGAAAAAAGTGACAAATAATATTAAAAAAAGTGACAAAATATCAATCAANAAAATTAGGGGTGTTTTGAAAAATCACATGAAAGATTTTTAGGAAGTAAAAAATACTGTGTAAAATGAAAAAGTGACACAATGTTACTTTTTTTATAAAAATTGTCACTTTTTTAAAAAAAGTGACAAACTCAAAAAAAATGACAATTCAATAAAGTGACACTCCAAAAGTGATACAAATTCAAAAAAGTGACAAATACTTAAAAAAGTGACAAAACACCAATCAAAAACTATGTTTGTTATTCAAAAAAGTTATAGAAATTTTTAAAAAAACAATTAGAAATTTCGAAAAAAATAACAAACACTAAAAAAAAGTGACCAGCGCTAAAAAAGAGTAACAAAAACCCCAATTTTCGCAGCCACCGTCCCCATTTCCACACCGCTACCAGCCCTATACATGCTCCTAATGGAAATGTGAGGACATAATAGTATAAAAGGAAATAGAACAAGAGTATGTTTTCAATTGAAACGGATTAATCTTGATTGTAGCATTATAGAACAAATACGAAAAGAACACTATTCAAATTGAACCTAAACTTGCAATTGCATTGTACATATATTCAACTGAGAAAAATCTGTTTTTTATCTATATGTATAGCTGGAAGACATGCTTTTAGCTAGAACTCAAAATTGAATAGAAAGTTCATAGACCATGGAATGTGATAATTGTTAGTATCGACTGGAAAAGAAATTCTGGTTGGTAATTGGGCCACATGTCAAAGACCCATATCCAAAACACCTAATTATTATTTTCTTATGCAAAACTCGTCTCCGACATTGGATTCAGGCAAATTAATAAGCATTTACAGTGAATGAGCCACCGTCTTCTTGTTGCACATGGTTATTTCATCTAGGATTTTGGCCAAAATAAGATTTTGATTAGTTGATAGGGTTGGGACTCGGAGCTGCGACTCGATTGCAGACTTGAGTTGGCCGACGACGACGACAACGACTTGTGGGTTGTCGATACTGACTCGCTCTAACTTTCCTATCTCAAATTCTAATCATCATCTTCACTAAACCATAATATACTTTCGATTAATTCAAATCCCTCCACATAAATTTCTGGGTTTTCGGAATGAATTACAAGTATATATACGCATGTATAGCTCTGTGTTTATACGTGCACATGGAGTAGAGAATAGAGAACATCTCTTGTGCAGGGTTGCTAGGGCAACAAGAAGAAGAAAATAACTTATTCGAATTTATACTTTTTAATTAATGTGAAATTGCAAGAGTGGTGGGCCCACTTGAAGCCGTGGTTATCTGAGATTTGGCCCTTTGGGGCATATTCTTGGTACAAGAATTGTCTTAACAAAATTGATCCAAAATATCTTGGAGTTCACGGGAAGTTACAAATTACAAGCCACAAAGGAAGTGGAATGCAGCTAAGCTTGACACGGGAAAAAGTTACTTGCCTTCCCCCACCCCACCCCACCCCAACCCAAATGGAGTTGCAGCCTTCAACAAACCCCCTAACCCTCCTTTTCTGGTTATGACTCTCTTTTCTTCGTCTTAAGTGAATGACTTGATTTTTTCAATTGACTCGACTACACTTCATAATACGGTGTATTTTATTGGAGATGTACGAACAAACCACAATGAATGGGATGTATATAATTTTCCTTTTGATCTTATATGGTGTATAAAAATTGTCTTTTACATTCTTTTTCTTTCCATCTTATCTCTTGTTACGCCTCGTCCTATTAAATGGGATAGTCGGCTAAGTAGAAGCAAGAAGCCACGTAATGTATGCACTACACATCACATCGTACCTTCCAAACACTCTCCAAAGTAAGAAACTGTTACAGTTGGTTTCCAGTTTTGATTCTTGTTATCTTTTTATGAAAAAATTTAACTTTTTATACACGACTGGTACTATTTCTTGAATTGTGAATTGAAATTTATAAATAAGTGATAGATTTCAATTAAAAACCCATCAAATCATCAATCAAAATCCATATTACAGTGTCTCGTTCCATTCTTTTCACATTCAAAATCTTTAAAGTGTTCTTCAAGTTCTTGAAAGAAAATACAAGTACTTAAGTATTTTTTTTTCTTCTTAAAAGCTTGTTTAAATCTTACAAATCATTTGTCGGTGTATTCCTTCAAGCACTCAAATAATCTTAGAAGTGGCAAATATCGTTTGAGAATAACGATCTCGTGTTCAAACCTATTTTTTATTACGGTATTCTTGCTGCTATATTTTATTCTCTTCTCCCATTCTTTATATTTTGTGGAACAAAAGCTCACACAAATGAGTGTGCACAAAAAGTAATGTAATTCTAGCAATCAGGAATTGCAATTTTGGATATTTCAATATTGCTCTTGGTATCTCTTCTACCTGGCACTCCGCATATTCTTCAATGTCCAGTTTGAGCAATGGCCACACCCTGCTAAAGCTATATATATATATAGTTCTTGTTTGAGCCCTATTTTACCAAAAATGTATTTTTTTTCAAAACTAACTTTCAATCACACATTTTTCAATAAAATAATATTACACGTAAATTGAAAAAAAAAATTCTTCATTTTTAACCACATATTCTCCAAAAATCAATATTCAAAAATACTTTTTCTCTCAAAATGGGGCTCAAACAAGGGCATAGTAACCCTTACACATAAAGACTTTAGCGTCAGTATAAGACTTAAAAGGAAAAATTCAAAAATACCATGTATCATACTGCAACGCCTCGCTCTGCTTCGTTTGGTGTGCTCCGCTCCGACGTCGACCAATTTAAAGTATCTCCACGGAGCTCTAAATACAAAATACTCTTTATTTTAGGGAGTCATGCTTAAAAATGAGTTCCAAGAGAAATTCTATTTTAACTTTTTAAAATAAAGTGTGGGTTTAGTTCTCCAAATTCAGAGAATCAAACTTACTCTCTATTCTTAATGTGTAATGATCATATTTAGTAAATCACATATTTCAATACTCCATTTCTTATATTCAAATCTATTGGTTAATTTACATATAAAAAATTATGTCAAATAAAATATGAAGAGAAATCAATAAATATTTCTTGAGAAACGCCAAAATAAAGAGCTTGGAGTGTGTAAGAAATTTGACACTCTAAATTTAAAGATACTATCTATAATATATAATATGCTATTTATAAATAAAGAATTTCTTATAGATGCTCTTACTTCGATAAACTTGTGTTCTACTCTGTATGAACTATATATTGTAACAAAGGTAGTCCAAATATGCAAGTAATATATACATAAATGAAAGATAAGCTAAAATCCATTGACCATGCTGGATCATCAAAATTTGAGTTCAACACCTATATGTTAATGTAACATAAGCCAATCCGGTCTCCTATAAGGGAATTTTGCCTGTTTGGTCCCTATTATTTCAAAATTTTATTTTTTCAAAATTCATTTTCAACTACATATTTTTTCATAAAATAACATAAACGTAAGTAGAAATTTTTATTTTTTAGCCACACATTCTTCAAAACAAACCACTATTTCACAATTTATTTTTATTTTTTTTTCAAATTTTCGCCCATGTCCGGTCCCCATTAAAATTATAATTCGTTTTTCTTTCTTTTTTATCAACCACATATTTTTTAATAAAATAATATTACACGTAATTTCAAAACTTTTTTTTCTTTTTTAATCACATTTAAAAAAAAAAACTATTTCAACCATTAAAATTTCAAATAACGGAGGTCAAACGGGTTCATTAAAATAAAGGCTCTATAGGGGGAAAATAAAATAAATAAAAAGGTCAAAACGAATGTCACATTCAAAACAGGAGGAATCACGTGCAAATTCTGCAATGCCACTTTGCAAATGGCTGATTGTCAAAGTGACCACTCACTTTTTTGTTTGGGCTATCTAATTTGTTTGTTTGTTGCAATAATCAATTACATAATGCTATTTCTCACTAATCATACATTTTCTAAGATTCGTTTCACATAATATAGATTTGATTGTCACCAAATCACTGCAACCTACTAACTTTCGACTAATGAGCAAAAAATGTAAGGGAACATAAACAACAAGAAGACAATCGACTTTTATCTTCAAAATGCGCGACAAGTAAAATTTCACGGGACTCGAATTTTTTTCTACATTTAGCAAGTCTTGATGTAATCTTTCGTTGCTATTTCCAAAATCTTGTTATGGATTATGGGCATGTGAAAAAGAATCTAAACTGATTATTATTCCAAGGAAAATACCTTTAAATACAAAAATGCAACTAGATATATAAATTTTAGTACCATCTCCGTGATGATGAATGGGACAAAGGCACAAGAGTCTTTGCCAAAAACCCATTAGTTGATACTATACAAAAAATCTAATGGAAGACAGTATGGTATAAACACAACCCTACACCACATTGACCCTATACTCCACCTAATTCTACGCTCGATAGACAGGACAACGGTTAAATTATATTATACTGAACACGTTTAACGAAGAGATATTAGATAATTTTTATAATATTATTTGCAAAATGTATGATTGATTACAAGTATAATCATATACATGCCTATACATGAGATGATGTGTTGGAGACTATTTAAATAATATAAAACATGGATCGATTTGACAGCCTGAACTTTAAGATCAATTGGTTTAACAACATTCACAGGAATTGGCTACCATAGAGCTCCCAAGTTCCAACTATAAATAATCATTCACTCACTTCCTATAAACCATCAATAGCTAGCCATGAGGACCCTTCTGTTTTCCTTAGCCATTCTGTTTTTCTCCCTGGTTCAAGGGCTCAGCCCCAACTGCAACATTCAAGACCAGGGCTCAACCCTTCAAGTCATCCATGTCAACAGTCCTTGCTCCCCATTCAGGCCTAAAACACCACTCTCATGGCAAGACAATGTCCTCCAAATGCAATCCAAGGACAGAGCTAGGCTCCAATACTTGTCCAGCCTGGTTGCGAGCAAGTCCATTGTCCCAATTGCCTCTGGCAGGACCATCACTCAGAACCCAACTTACATTGTCAGGGCTAAGATTGGAACCCCTCCCCAGACCCTGCTCTTGGCTGTAGACACCAGCAATGATGCTGCTTGGGTTCCATGTACTGGCTGTGTCGGCTGCTCCTCCACCACCTCGGTGTTTGATTCGGCAAATTCTACCACTTTTAAGACTGTGGATTGCAGTGCAGACCAGTGCAAACAGGTATATTCCAGTTTTCTTCATATATTCACGCGCCACCATGATGTTATAGTATGTGATATGCTTGTGCACTGTCCTTCTCTTTTTCCGGATTGTAGGACAAGCCACAAAGTGTGACCCGTGAATGAACACTAAAATCCAGAGTTTAAAATTGGCCCTACTTGGATGTTCGACTAGAAAAATTAAGAATTGACTCGAAAACCAATTGGATTATAACTGAAAACACATTCTTAAAAAGTCAGGTTAAAAGCCAATCAATCGGCCATTTTAACTTCGACAAATTCAATTGATTACCTGCTGACCGACCTCGAACAATTTAACCCTTGACTATTTACAATTTTTGGACGGGTTTTAAATCTACTGGCATAAATTTTATTCAGGTACCCAATCCAACATGTGCAGGCACCACATGTGGCTTCAACAAGACCTACGGTGGCTCCGCCTTCGCTGCCAACCTTGTGCAGGATGCCCTCGTCCTCGCCACTGACCCGGTCCCTGGCTACACCTTCGGCTGCATCCAAACTTCCACAGGCAGCTCCCTGCCGGCGCAGGGATTGTTGGGGTTGGGGCGAGGCCCACTTTCTTTATTGTCTCAAACAGATAGTCTGTACAAGTCCACATTCTCATACTGCTTGCCCGGCTACAAATCCACCAATTTCAGTGGATCACTAAGATTGGGACCCAACAGCCAACCCAAGAAGATCAAATATACTCAATTGCTTAAAAATCCAAGAAGATCATCACTCTATTATGTGAATCTAATGGCAATTAAGGTTGGAAATAAAGTTGTTGACATTCCAGCCACCGCATTTGCCTTTGATCCCAGCACTGGTGCTGGAACAGTCATTGATTCTGGTAAATTTTCTAACTTTTTACAATTTTTAGCTTTAATATGGATGTATCATAGTTCTTTCTTTTTGTGTTAATTTCAAACAGGCACTATCTTCACTAATCTGGTGAAGGCAGCCTATATCCCAGTTCGAGACGAGTTCCGGCGGCGGATGGGCAATGCCACCGTGACCTCCCTTGGCGGCTTTGACACCTGCTACATCGTGCCGATTACCATTCCCTCCATCACCTTCATATTCTCCGGCATGAACGTCACACTGCCGCAGGACAATTTCATCATCCGGAGCACCGCCGGGACCACTTCCTGCTTGGCCATGGCAGCGGCGGCCGACAATGTCAACTCCGTTCTGAACGTAATCGCGAACTTCCAGCAGCAGAACCACCGGATCCTGATTGATGTGCCCAATTCCAAGCTCGGTGTGGCCCGTGAAACCTGCAGCTGATTGTCAAATTTTGCATTTGAATTTTGTTAATTTATGTTGAATTTAATGCTAATGATAAATGGAAAGTTGAATTGAATTAAATTATCATGATTTTGTAATTTTGACCTGAAAATATATCACGGATCTCTTTGCGTTTGAAATATTAATTTCTAGTCCTCCTCAAATAAAAAATTCCACAATTTTTACCGTTGAAGAATAGCATTGGCCACCAGAAAAAAAAAAAGGGACTCAGCCTTTTCACGCGGAATCCAGACAGTGACGCACGCCACCGTCTAATGCCTCCCAACAAATGCTTTACGCAGTCAAATTCTACATTTTCTCATCTTCTTCTTGATAAAATTAAACCTACTTGTATCAACGACCATACACGTGATAAATATTTTACTTATTTATTTTTTTTAGCAGAAAAAGCTCGAACAATCAAAAGACTTTTCCCTTAAGTCAACATACGTGTATACACACGAAATTTCATTCATATTTTCTCTTAATACAGCAAAAGATTGATCCATATGGTTTCTTGAATCAATTGAAATGGAGGTTGTCAAACGAAGAACAGTGAAAATCCTTGTAACAAAGCTCAGCTCGGTTTCTGAACAAACCCGCACAGAAGCTTTGTGTGAGCTGCGTTTGCTTTCAAAGAATGACCCCGAAAGCCGCCCGTTAATTGCAGAGGCTAACGCGATTCCTTTGATTTCGGAATCCCTTTATTCAACGGTTGTGATTCTTCAAGAGAATGCTACTGCCACGATCTTGAACCTGTCCATATCCTCCAAGGAGGATTTGATATCGTCTCATGGTGTTCTTGATGCCCTTTCACATGCCCTGCGAAACCCTGCTTCCCCTTTTGTTGCCCAGTGCGCTGCCGCCACCATTTTTAGCCTGTTGAATATGGAATCGTTTCGCCCCATTATTGGGCATAAGCGGGATATAATATTTGGGCTTGTGGAGATCATAAGGAGTCCAGGGTCAGTGGCGAGGTCAATTAAGGATTCATTGAGGGCTTTATTTGGCATTGCGCTTTACCCTTTGAATCGTGCGCAGATGGTGGAGCTAGGAGCAGTACAGGCTCTGTTTTCATTAATTCTGAAGGATGGGAGAGTGGGGCTTGTCGAGGATGCCACAGCTGTGATTGCACAAGTTGCGGGGTGTGAAGAGAGCTGGGAAGCATTCAACAAGGTTTCGGGGTTAGGAGTGTTGATGGATTTGTTGGATAATTCGACAGGATCGAGTTATAGGACTAAAGAGAATGCAGTTTCCACGTTGTTGAACTTGGTGCATTGTGGGGGCGAGAAGGTTGCCAAAGTTGTATGCGGAAAAATGGAAAAAAGGGTGCTTGATGGGATCATTGATGTGTCACAGAATGGCAGCGAGAAGGGAAAGAACAAGGCGATTGAGTTGTTGAAGATTGTTGATGCAAGATTGGAGTCTTTATCTTTGTCAAGCCATTCGTCATGAGAATGTGAGGTTTTATTTCATACTTCGCCTTGTATATAGCTTTGTGTCGATTCCATGTTTTTATACTTTGCTATAGAATAGATACTTTGTGGAATTGAACTGCATTGAATTGGAGTCATGTCTTGATGAAATCAAGTGGTGTCAAATTGTTCCAACTGATATTATTGAGTGTGTGATGCATACATCGGAACAAAATGTGTATATTATGTTTATAAGTATAGCTGTTCCACAAATTTTGCATTCTATGTTTCAATGTTCAGCTATCCGTATTTAACCTTGTAAACAATACCAAGTTACATGCATATTTATGTCATCTTGTCAAGTCTTACAGGGATTTAATGAGGTATAATGAAAATTATACCTGTGCTGTGCTAACTCAAATAAGAGTTATCCTGCTGTAATATTTCCATAAAGGTCACTACTTAGTTCTTAGAAGAACAGTGAAGTAGTCATTGATTCTTGGCCTTTGTGTGCCTCAGACCAGTTAGGCTTAACTTTGGTTACCTGTAGACGTATTGCATGACAACCAATTAAACTGAATGGAATACTTGCAACTAGGCTTTGAACTTTCAATCACTCAATTGTTGAGTTCTATTCTTTTTGAAACAAAGGCGGCGCATTTAGTAGAAAACCAAACTGAAAACTTGTTGCTAGACTATGAACTTTCAAACATTCATTTAAAACGATGACAACTTTGTTTAGTTCAAGAAAGTGACGAGGATATATGTTTTTAGTATTGTGCTCATCATATGCTGTTCAATAAAGGAAAAGTTTTTGATTCAATACACGAAAAGGGAACAATGCCCATAGATTCGTTAAATAACAACGTAGGCTTAGTACATATGAATAATAAATACGAAGACTTGCATTCTTGGAAAGGGGCAGAGATGATGTAGAGTTATATATCTGTCTAAGTTTACTTTGCAGTTCTGGGTAAACGAGGACCATAATAGGCTGCAATAGATTGTTGAAATATGGGAAACCAGTTTTTCGTCTAACCCTTACTTACATTGGAGGAGGCACAAACTAAATCTTATGAGTTACGCGTTACGTCATATGTGAAACAAAGATTGCTAAGACGGTTTGACCTGAAACTGTATTTTTTGTTCACTTCATCGCGGATGGGGACTGAGAAAAGTTTATCGAATCATTTACAGTATATCTTTCGTACTTCATTGAAATTTTGATCTTACTCTTCTGTTTGCATACCGGCAGATCTTTGAGATGCCATACTTATTTTTTCCCAGAGCAATGGTATGTAAGCTAGGGCTTAAATCCTGACATAGTTCCCAGTGAAGGGGAGGAATCTGTAGTAAATTCCTCCAGATTTTTTACTGTATCAGGATATTCATCTACTATAGTATGTTATTGAATAACTTTCGTTGAAAAATTGATTAAAGAAGTCATGCATTCATTTATCTGTAATTATATATTCATACCATAGTTTTCATTAATTGCACATAATTTTAATTGCACCTAAAATTTTCAATAATTACTTATTTTAACACTTACGTCCCTAACTTATTAGAAACTATAATCAAAGATGAGATTCGCTAATTAATGGAAGGTTAAAATAAGAATTCGACAAAAAAAAAGTTCGGAATACAAACGTTCAAATAAGCAAAGATTGATGACTTTAAATATGTGATTTAAATATAATTCTATATTATCTTTCATTTCAAAATTTTGTTTTCTAGTACCCTTTCCCCCCATTTACCCTCCTATCAATCACACTTGATTGTGATTTGAAGATTGATGACTTTAAATATGTGATTTAAATATAATTCTATATTATCTTTCAGTTCAATGAGATTGCTAAACATCCGATTTTTAATTTAAATTGTTTTGAAATTATAATTTTCATGTACTATGATATTTATAAATATTGATAATTGACTTATTAAAATTATTATTACGTAATTTTGAAAAACTAGATTATCTACGTATCAACTTTTTTTTTGAAAGTCTAAATAATAACATTAAAATATATAATTATATAACATTTTTGCAATTTAATGATTTTTTATTTTAAATAATTAAATTGATACTTCATAATTAATATAAATGGGAAATAATTTTTTATAATGTTCAAAAGCATTTCAAATTTAGATTGTATAATTCCTCGAGAAATATTTACTTATTTCTTTCTTTTGTATGAATGAATTAACTATTTTTTGCTATGTCAAATAAAGAAATTTCAATTTATTGACTAGTAGGAATGACAACGGGGCGGGACGGGACGGGATGGGGCCAAGCAATTTCCCATCCCGTCCCGTTACCTATTTAAGGCGGGGGCGGGGTCTTACCTCGTTTACTACCCCATTTAATTTTAATTTTAAATTTTTTTAGTTTTTGATAATTTATTCTAAAAAAAAAAAAAATTTTAAACGGGGCAGGACGGGGGGGCCCGTTACCGTTACCGTCCCCGCCCCGAACCCACCACGGAGAAAAATTTCTTGCCCCGATACCCGATTAAGCGGGTTATCTCCATCCCGTTCGGGACGGGGCCCCGCGGGTATCAGATTTATCGAGTTTTTTTGCCATCCCTATTATTGAGGCTTTTGACACAATCGAGCTTTATTTTGTGTCTATCAATGGATCGTAGCATGTCTACCATTTCACCGCCAAAGAGATAGTGGCCATAGTATTAAAATGGGTTTTGTCCCAATACTCAAAAATAATAACTTATTATATATTTGCGTTTCAATCTATAGTTTTCAGTGAAACTTTAACTTTAATGACACATTTACAAATATTATCCACTTGTTATCTACACCACATATCTTATAGAACTCGTTATATTTCTTTTCATAATCTTCTTATAAATTACTTATAAAACGAAATTGAAACACACATGTTCTAATTATAAGTCAGAAAAACAAATTTACAAATATATTAGACAAACCTATTCTATTTTAGTATTTGTTTGATAAAATTTAAATTTTAACCAATCAAATTTCAATTTTAACAATATATTCTAGGGGACGAATAACTTTTATCAAATTTTAACCATACGAATTGCTAAAAAATTTATCAAATTTTTTATCAAACAACATCATGGTGATACATACATTTGATTTCTTAAAAAGGGGCAATTTTACCAAGAAAATCATATTTATTCATAATATGTAACTATACGAACTTTTCAACTTCAAAAATGTGTGTTTGAGAATTTTTTTCTATAATTTTATTAACTTTCAATTGGTTAAAATTAAATTTTAACAACATATTTTTAGAAATTTGACAACTTTTATCAACTTTTTACTAGTATATTTAGTGAATTTTGATTTTTCAAAGTACTCCTAAATATAATTAATTAATTAATTAATTATTGAGAATTTTATCTCGCAGGCAAACAGAACCTATTCTTGTTCGTCGAATTATCTGCGACATTTTCTTCTCAGGCAAAAAACCACCAAAACCCTCTCTCTCTCTCTCACGCACAGGCCATAGCATCAGATAAGAAGTATAATGCAAGCTTCCATATTCTCATTCCACGGTTCACCCCCAACACTGCCCATTAGCACCTCTTCCTTTTCCTTGAAAACCCATCAACCAAATACTCTATTCTTGACCTCCACCATTAGCAAGAGAGCATTCCCTCCCTTATCAACTCACACGCTATCAAGAAAACTGCTCTGCAAACCCCCTTCTGGGAAATATGTCAGAGAAGACTATCTTGTGGTATTTACTTATGCATACAGACATACACTTTTACTTATATTTGCCCATTCCAAAGTTAATTTAATTTATGGAAATTTCTCTTCATTTTAGTTCTGGGATTTGATTTATTTGTCAATTAAAGAACTAAGTGGACAGCTAATTAGTGCTAATATTTATAGCTTCATAGAATAGGCAACTGGTAGTTTATTTTCTGGATAATTAAATAAAAGAGAAGAGGAAAAATCTATTTGGGTGTTGGGCATTTTTATTGTTTGCTGAAATGTTTGATTCACTTTCTCTATCATTATTTGATCTGGCAGAAAAAGTTGTCTGCACAAGAAGTGCAAGACCTGGTGAAGGGAGAGAGAAATGTACCATTGATAATTGATTTCTACTCGACATGGTGTGGTCCTTGTATTTTGATGGCTCAAGAACTTGAAATGGTATGTTTTGATCTTTACATTATTTTTTCAGAGAAATTTGATTAGGGAAATAAGTTTCCTACACGTTCTTCATGCGACAGGTTCTACCTATTGTATACTCATATAATTTATCTGTGTATGCTTTAAAATATAGGATTGGTTGTACTAATTTCACACTTTTAATTGGTGAATAAGTGAATTTGGTGTCACTGATGACAAGAAGTAACAAGTTCATGCACAAATTTGAAGAAAAAATACAAATGATTAAGGGCAATGGTTGGGAGATTTTCATATTATTCCTTTCTGATTTCATGGAACCTGGAGTGCGCTTTCTAAAATTTAAATGTTTTCTAGAGTATCTTCTGACAACTTTTCTTCAATTGCTGTTAAACTTCTTTGTAAATCTATATATTTACAATACAGTGCACTTCTATTCTATCTAAGCTTCCATTATTTTTGTATTGCTAGTAAGCATATCATAAGGATTTTGCACTAGCCACCAGTAGAACAGTTCTTGTATGGAATCTTTGTCATTGCTAATTGCAATAGCAACCTCAGAGATGCGTTCTAACATCAGAAGTTAGCTAACAAAGGCATCAGTTGTTCTTGATCCATATTAGAAATGTTATACTGCTGAAGACAATTAATTCTCATCCACATTTTCCGTCTGCCTGGGCTTGAGGCCCATGTATTACAACTTTAAATTCAGATTGCAAGTCAATTTGTACGCAATTGCTACAGTTTTGAAATTAAAATCCTTATTAATAATTTAATATCTTATCTTTTTTTATAGACTTCGTACAAGTAATGCTTTATATTTGCACTGGGATGACTTCACAAGAATTTACAAATTTCAGGTTTAACAACGAAAACATGATTTGCATTCTTATACAAGGATTGTTGCTTCAAATGCAATTCTATACACACATATAGCGACTATTGACCAAATGGAGGTTTAATTGGAAGAATATAGGGATGTGAATAGGTTTAAAAATCTTGAGATTCACTATGGCTCAACGAGCTTTAAGCTCGTCGAAGCTAAGAGTAACACAAGGCAAATTCAGCACATTTTTAAGCTCATGGATTTTTGAGCTTGGCTCAAGTTTGACTCAAGTTTATAAGTATAAAATAAAATGTAACTGACCAAGGTGCTTGAGGTCGACTTAGATTTGAATGGTCAAAAGCTCATAATAGTTCAACCCCAAAAATAGTTATGTCCAGCTTGAGCATTCTTTTAAAGCATGTTTTTGACGTGTTTATAACCGGTTTAAATTATAAATAGATAGATATGAGTAGTGAATAAGTAAGTAGTATTTGTGGGTCTCTCAAAATGTGTGGATAAAAAGTGTGTTTATAAACATGAGCCAATCATAGGCTTAGACTCTGTTTGGCTTAGACTCATCTATGATAAAAAGTAGTTTATTTACAACTTTGGGATGATTATTGCTTATTCTCCATCGTTTTAGAAATAACTGAAGCATAGAAGAAATGCAGAAGATTATATTCATACATTAACATTAAAACTGTTTTCAAGAATTATAGAATGATAATATCTTTGTGCATGACCTCATCAATACTTAGTTCAATCTACTGCAAAATATTTAGTACATTAGATGTGAAGTTCTGCATTTGTATACCATTAGGGTTATATCAAATAAATAAGAACAACTATTTCTCTTCAAATTAACTTTTTCTATTACTCATCAGTCAAATTTTCTTTTCAATAACCTGCAGCTTAATGTTCAGTTTTTTACTCAATTGCATAGGCATACTCCTCTATTTAGTTTGCTTCTGTTTAAAATCAACTGCGCAATTGTTACAGTGTGGGGATTCATGCTACAATATAGGTTGTATTGGAGAAATTGTCCAAGCAGTTAATTTACCAAGGCAACTTAGATGCGTGCACACATTCATAATTTTCTCATGCTCCAATGTGTTGCACACACATTTATAATGGTGTTTTTGCATTAGGAGTTTGTCAGACTAGGTTACATCACAAAATATAGCAAATATATTTCTATTCTTTGGTCAAAATTAACTTTTCATTGTAATGTAGGAGGGGAAAATGATCATTTGTTCATATCTTAGCTGCATGTAGATTTACATTTTGGCTGGTTTGTGGAATACAGTTCCATAAGTTCTTTACAGGTGACATTTGTTAATATAAAGCAGATTTAGCTCTGATGCAGCCTTGCATTAGGACTTCATTCTCGTAATGCATTGGAGAGTTGGCAATGCCAACTTATAAATATGAATTGCGAGTTTAAGTTGTAACTTGGTTAGTTATTTTGGGACAAGTAGAAAAATTATCCCATGTCATTACTTGTTAAGTGACGTGAATAGAAGTCAGTGATATCGCAATTTGATTTTGCATGTTTGCTGCTAATTTGTTTGCATATAATGATCTTCTTGAGATCTTTAGTTAGCCTTAACATTAAGTTTGATCCACTTCCACAGCTTGCTGTTGAATATGAAACCAATGCACTAATAGTGAAGGTTGACACAGATGATGAATACGAATTTGCACGTGACATGCAGGTAATATTCTCTTGCTGTTATTTTCTTTTCCTTTTCCCTTTGACCTGAATTTGTACACGGAAGAAATTTTTTGATAGAGATATTATGTGTTGTCCATCTGCCCCAACACCAAATACACCACTTAGAATTTGATTACTACCTCAATCTCATAAAGATAAGCTTGTTTCTATTTTCACACGATTAAGAAAATATAATTAATATATATGGAAATATAAATTTTTCTTACATTTTTCATAATATGCCCATACATTAAATAATGGTTTAAATATGATTAGTTTATATTTGTTGATAATAATGTACATTAAATAGGGATATATTAGAAAACTAAAAAATATCAATACTGTCAATAAGGAAAATGACCTATAATTTGGGATAGATGAAAAAGGAAAGCAAGCCAATATTATGGGATGGATGTAGTATTATTTAACATTCCAAGCAGTATATTGTTTTACATTTGTCCATGAAGTAATTTTATGAAGGCTAATCATTATTTCATCTGATTCTATGTCACTAGTAAATGCTATCACTAACAGTATTTCCTTTGAGAAGTTAGTTCAAATAAAACTGGTGTTTCCTTGGGAGGATTGGGGTTAAAACACCCTAATTCGCTGAACTTTTCGCAAAATTGACCATCATGAAACTTTGTTAAAGATCTAGCGACCATCCATGTATTAAATTCAATGACATGTGGTAATATCTATATTGTCAAGATTTCATAGTAAGAAACTGAAAAGTAAAGCAAACTTGTTACAGGTTCGAGGACTACCAACATTGTACTTTATTAGTCCAAATCCAAATAAAGATGCGATTAGAACAGAAGGCCTCATCCCAATACAGATGATGCGAGACATAATCAACAATGAAATGTGACAGGATGTAACTATAGCTGCTTTATTTAGCATCCTTGCTCTATCTAGCTGTATTTTGTAAGGATCTGCAGAAACAGTTCCAAGTTGAGGATAATTCTTTGGTGTTATGTGAAAGAACATTGTTCTCTTTTGCCTTCTATTTATTCATTTTCTTGTAGGGCTAGTTGTTGTATTCCGAAACTAGTTACAGCATACTAGTAACAATTTACATATTTGTTTCAAATGATGTGCCTCGTGTTATAAATATGTAGGGGGTGTTAAGTAGGCTGAATTGAGCCGAGCCCATTGGCTCGCCCACCGTCATGCTCGACTTGGCCCACCTTGCGAGCCAGTTCGGTCTCGCAAATGTGGCAAGCGGAGCACAAGTTGGCTCGTTTCCAAATATCTTTGCTCGTTTCTCCCGTCAATTCCGTTTTTTTTTCTCTCTCTTTAATAAGAAACCAAAAATTGCATTTTTATCCCCGAAGTGTAAAGAAATGGTGAGCAAAAAAAAAAAAAAAAATATTGTCAAAAGATTTTATTAAAAGAATTATAAAGTTGTAAAAACTGTCGTCCTTTATTCGAGTTTGGGATCGATTATATGATATATAGGCGGAGTTAAAATTGTATACAAATTTCTATTTCGAGTATAATATTTGTAAAATTAATGAAATAAATATAATTTAATCACGAATAACAAAAATGAATTATATTTATACTATCTTCAGAGTACAATTGCAAAACTGAAATCATGTCATAACGCGACAATTTTCTTGAAGTTAATGCTACAGACGAACATGTGCTTCTATTCAAATTGTAACCACCTAGGTCAATATGGGATGTTGATATGTTGTGCATTTTACAATTGAATTAAATTGAAGAAGTCGGTCCCTACTAATGTCTCATCATGTGAAAGTGTTCCAAGAACGAGTTTTCATACATTTCAAACTAGGTAAAGTTAAATTTGTATAATTTACATTTCTTTCTCGTAACAAGGATAAATTTGTTTCAAATGTAAAATTTAATTTATTTTAAACTAATTGAAAGCAATGTTCAGCCACACGTAATTTGAGACGGGTCAAACACCATAACTAGAAGAAAAAAAATTGGTACATGTCAAAAAATATTTTTGAAAGTATCTTTCATCGCGACACATTTGAGAACTCGAACATAATTTAAATTGGGGAAACGGGATTCGCATTACTTAGAAGATACGTATCGATTACCTTCAAAAGAATAGTATTATCAAATGTTTAAAAAAATAAAATACTATATATGTGGTTTATGAAGAATAACTTTAGTCCTCCTTTCATTTTTTTGTGACAACTAACATTTTTGTCGAATCTTTGAATGTTAGGCAAGAAATTGAATAAATTATTTTCGTTCAAAGAAGATGATGATAAGCTAATCATTACGTAAGTTATGTGGTATACTAATGCAATAAATAATATAGAAGAATATATTAGATTGTAAAAACTCTTTTCGAAATAAAATAGTAATACAATACCAAACAAATTATGAGAGTAGATTCTATATCAAAAATGAGAGAGTTAGAGAATGTGTGATGAGAACAGAAGTTGTGTGAAGATTAAGGCAGTGGCACTGGCTTTTTGTAAGTAAAAATTTGAAGTGCAAGAAAAATAAATTTCAAATTTCAAATTTAAAATTGCGGTGAAATGACAAGTTTAGACCTTTCATGGGCTAGACCAGCCTCCTGACTCGCCTAACTGTGGCTAGTGAGGATTTTTCTGCTGGGCTCTTATGTGGGAAGGGTGTAAGGCACGTCATACCACTTAACCCCAAGTAATATGCCACAAAAAAAAATGTAGATGTAGTGAATTAATATTGTAATGAAAAAAAAAAATGCAGAAGACAACTTGGAATTGCTACACCAAGACAGGAGATGATGTAGCCGACCCGTCCACATAAAGGGACGTCCCATTTTATGTAAATTTCATTCTGAATGATATATTAATACTTCCTTCCTTTACTTCGCCACTTGACTCGAGCATCAGAGGGCAAACCTGCCTCCTTTGACACTTCGATTTCACATACAAAGTTCAAGGACCACAGCAGAAGTTTTGAATGATAAGAAATGGAGCCTTTCATCTTAGTATCATCAATAATCGTCTCTCCAAATTGTACAAAGTGGCTCTAAAATATGATTGCACCGAAGTTGGAGACGAACGTACCAATATTGCAGCAACAAATCACGAAGTTGAGAACAATGAACCAAACTTGATTGTTATGAAATGATTACCGAAAGCCTGAACTCGTAAACGCTGTCCTCAAACAATATTTGTCCCTTACGAATTGAAATTGATGCTTGAAGGTTTTTCGACAAATGGTTTGAAGGATTGAACAAACCTTGAAATGAATTAACACTCAAACAATAAGTGTAATTCACCAAAACTTAAGAACGCTATGAAAAATTATTGAATATGAATATGAATGAAGTTTTGTTCTTTTATTGGAATGTATATGAACTTCTATTGTTTTTTCATGTGTCAAGTCTTGAACATCAATGTCCTATTTATAGGCCAAGTTCAAACGCAAGAAATAGTGCCAAAAATAAGTGAAAATGCACCAAGTTCAAAAAACAAGCCCTACAAACGCATGGTTCATTTTTTTCTTTTCTCATTCCAAATTCTTTCTCCTTCTTCCATTTTCATTTTATTAATTTTGAACAATATACAACAATCCCCCACTTGTTCAACATTGAATAAAATCTCATATTCAAAATTATCCGATACTAATGCATAAGGATTAGATATATTTCGATTTGAATATAGTTCAAAATCAACATTAATCATATAATCAAATATCTACACTCATGCATTAGAATTAGATATATTTCGATTTGAATCTAATCATAGTGCAATTTAAACAAAGCAAAGTCGGAATCAAATGTAGCATGAAGCTTTGAACCATTTGTTCCATATGACAATACCATTTAGAATACAAACACGAGTATCACATGTTCTCAAGTTTCTCAAACTTGCTTAGCACAATTATGGCCTTGTATTCATCCTTTTCAACAAACTTTTAAGAGAGAAACTCACTCTCTATTGAGGCGGCACTACCTCGAAATTTATTTAGGTGAAGTTCTTCCAATATTTTTGTTACTTTTAAAGATACTTGTACTTAGTACTGAACGTCATTAAGAGTTTAAAACGCATCCCTCACTTTAGTAACAACCAGCATTATAATAACTAGGATAAGGTTATTGTGGACTTCAATAATGCTGAAACTATCCGCATATCGAATGACTTGTTGTTACCTTTTGAACCCGTGGAATACTTTTAAGTAATGACGGGTAGGGTTTCCATCATTGGTGGACCTTTTTAGTTCAAAAGTTTCAACATCATCCTACTCGTAGTATAATTTACTAAATTTCTATTTAGAGGTTTAGTTAGAGGATCCACCAAGTTCCCAATTGATTTTACATTATTTGGGAAAATTATTCCACTCTTGATTAATTTCCTTATATAATCGTGTCTTAAACTCATATATCTAGACTTTCTATTGTATACTTTATTGTATGCTTTTGCTAACGTGATTGACTATCACACATAATAGGTATAAAAGATGTTATCTTCAGTCCTAAAGGTATCTCGTATAAGAGATCTTTAAGCTACTCAGCCTTTTTCCCGATTTTCGATAGTGTAACAAATTCAGATTCCATAGTTGAGTGTGTTATACATGTCTATTTCTTTGATTTTCAGGAAACAGCCCCACCACCTAGTGTAAACACCCAACCCTGAAGTGGTTTTACTTTCACCCATGCTAGATATCCAACTAGCATCGGTGAATCCTTCCAATACAGCTGGGAATTTCGTATATTGTAAACCTAAATTCTTGATTTTCTTTAAATATCCAAGAACTCTTCCAATAACCTTCCAATGATCATTGCTCGGATTACTAGTAAACCTACTAAGTTTACTAATTGCAAATGATATATCCAGTCTCGTGCATTGAACAGCATACATGAGACTCTCAATAGCACTTGTTTATTCTAATTGAGCAATTTCTCTTCCATCATTTTTTATAAGTTTTGAACTTGGATCAAGTGGAGTACTACAATCTTTTATGTTCAAATGTTTGAACTTATCTATTACACTCTCTATATAGTGTGATTGACTTAAATAATAACCCCCACTATTTTTAGTAACTTTGATACCCAAAATAGTATCCACTTTTTCAAAATCCTTAATCTTAAATATGGAAGATAGAAAGCTCTTCGTTTCTTTTATCCCATTCATGTGATTACTCGTAATCAACATGTTATCAACATATAAGCAAATAAATATCACACAGTTTTCACATACTTTAGAATATAAACATTTATCTACACTATTATGTTTAAAACCAAAAGATATTATTGCTAAGTCAAACTTCTCATGTCATTTCTTGAGTGCTTGTTTCAAACCATATAATGATTTCACTAACTTGCACACCATTTGTTCATTTCTAGGTAGAACAAACCCTTTGGGTTGTTCCATAAAAACTTCCTCATCGAGATCCTCATTCAAGAATGCCGTCTTGACATCCATTTGATGAACATGCAAGTTATATATTGAAGCTAGAGCAAATAATATCATAATTGATGTTATTTTAGCTACAGGTGCATATGTGTCAAAATAATCGATTCATTCATTTTATCGATAACCTTTGGCTACTAATCTAGCCTTAAAGGTATGAAGAGAACCATCAGTGTTATACTTTCTCCTAAACACCCATTTACATCCTATAGGTTTGGACCTGATTGGCAAATCGACAAGCTCCCAAGTATTATTTGATATTATCGAATCTATTTCGTCATTAATGGCATCTTTCCAAAAGATGCTATCACGGGAAGTCATAGCTTCTTTATAAGTTTTGGGGTCGGTTTTCACTTGTAGAACAAAAGGAATTGTTCTTACAACATTCACATCATTTCCCTCTACCAAATAAAAGGAAATAAGTTGAGAGTCTATTTCATCCGATCCCAATGACTTCTCAATCCGAGTTCCTTTGCTTCTTCGTGGTTAACTAGATTCATTAACATCTTTAGAAGATGTTTCATCTCGTGTTCCACTTGAGCTAGAGATATCTTTATGAATTTCCCTCAATTAGTTATCCGAAGATAATGAATTCTCAAAGAACTCCACATCATTTGATTCGATAATCACATTGGTTTCTAAGTTTAATAATCCGTAAGATTTGCTATTGTTATTGGTACTTATCAGCAGACATGCATAGATAGCCTTGAAAATGCATCAAATGCTTGTTAATGGGAACGGATTCAACCTTTAAATGCTTGTGCCGTTCTAAAAAAGGGTGTGGATGAAGCTTTTTTAGCACAATTTGAGTAGAGGTGTGGTCTGAAAGCAATGCTTGTAGATATTGTTAAAAAAATTAATAAAAAAATAAAATAAATTCTTTAAACATTAATTTCCACTTCAACATTCAGTAATGGATTAAAGAGGCAGAAACATAAAAAACTAACATTGCCTCCATAGGATAGGCATGAATTTAATCCAAGGCTACAAAAACACATATGGCTATGTCATAATAGTTCCGACTTGTTCGCAGGAATAAAAAAAGTCACAAGGGTCATAATCAGCAGCATAAGAATAAAATTGAA
Source organism: Fraxinus quadrangulata (assembly GCA_903798255.1). Classification (NCBI taxonomy): domain Eukaryota; kingdom Viridiplantae; phylum Streptophyta; class Magnoliopsida; order Lamiales; family Oleaceae; genus Fraxinus; species Fraxinus quadrangulata. The sequence goes on from CAIGRB010098868.1 coordinate 28,033, forward strand.
AATTGGAAAATGGTCACAAGAAGAAACGATATCAATTGCAACAACGGTAATGCAGGGAAATCAAAGTATTAAGAAATGGTTGTCTGGGAAACAAGTCCATTACAAGAATTACGAGTCCATTAAATAGAGACACGTGCCTTAGCCACTTATCCTCCGACTTAATGAAGGAGCACATTGGCACTTTGTCATTTGTCAATTGTTATTTTTCGAGTCTTTGGAAGCATAGTCCAATCCTTCCGAGGTGACTTTTATCTTTTTGTAGAAGTACCAACTTGTGGCTTCGAGGCGATGAGAATAAATCCAACCCTTAATCACATCTAATGGGCCTCAAGTGTTAGAGGTAGTTGTGGTTGATCTCGAGATGCCTCATACAAGTTGCACTCTGACGACAACATGGAGCCACATGAAATGTGACATCTTCTGCAATATAGGCTGGAGTCAAAATCTCTTCTTTTCTGCTTAGGAGAGGGTGTAGGGGTCGCAAACCTATGACGCGACAACGTGATGTCATGGAGCTTCATTAGCGCGTCATTGGAATGAGATCACTGTCAAGCATTCAAAAACTCCCAAATTAGTTCATTTGCCTATAATGAATCAGTATCTTGCACAGCATATAAAAGATAAAACTTCACATCGCTTACATATAAAACCAGAATCAATATATGAAGTTCAGATTATTATTCTTAACAAATTTACCAATTAAGATAAAAATATCTAGAATCAAATAAATATATTTAACTATAAGATTTGTTTATCATAATCTTGCTTTAAATTAATTGAGATTATGATACAGTTTAGAAGTCACTTAATTAACCACTTCACCAAATGCTACGACATGATTTGCCCATCGATACTCCATACTAATAGTACTAGTCCCACTAAGAAATTACTATATATAT